>JAOXYD010255352.1:0-16129 GCA_028565735.1 Pinacopodium congolense
TTCGTCAATCCAAATGGCATGACTAAAAACTCAAAATGCCCATATCGAGTTCTAAAGGCACTCTTCGGTACATCAGCATCTGCTATCTTCAATTGATAGTACCCTGATCTCAAATCTATCTTGCTGAACACTTGAGCTCCTTGTAACTGATCAAATAGATCCTCAATTCTCGGCAAAGGATACTTATTCTTCACTGTTACCCGATTCAACTGGCAATAATATAAAAGAATAGAAATATAAGTCATAAACACGTATCTATCACTAAAAAATACCTAATAGCACACCTTACAACCTAGCAAATACAATCTAATACACACCTATTAGCTTCCTTACACTTAAAATCTTGCTTGTCCTAGAGCAAAACTAAATATGCAAAATAAAACAATACATAAACTACACATCCATGCAACCATGTAGCAGTGACATACAATTTAATAAAAATTGCTTTCCCAAAAATATCAATCATTCAAGAAGATCTAGAACACTAACTTGTTCCATTTGCATTCAAGTGTCTTTGAATTGAATATACATATTAACTAAGATATTGTGACTTTATTCTTATATTTATGATACTTGTAAGCATACCCTAAATTTTATTTACCACTTAAAAAGAAGGCTATCACTAAGTATCCACTCATAAAAATGTATTAACACTTTACAAGAAGATCAATAGGCTTTCGCTTTTCATTTTAAGAAAAATACTTTTACGTTCACTTTGAAAAAACATCTAGTCTTTTAACATGAAGGAAAATATTTGTCATAAATGTTCCTTAGTTAAACAATTAGGTTACGTTTTTTGAGCTTGGATAGAGTGTCATTATAGTCTTTTTACATAAGAGCAAACATTTTGTCATTTTTTTCTTATTTTATGCTACACCACAAGTATATGAATCGTATCTTGTAGTCTAACTGATATCGTTTCCATAAATATTGAATATAGGCATCTAACAATTTGAATTACACTTGTCTAAGGTAACAAAAAGAATGAAGTAATTGAAAATTAAAATAAACAAACAGAACTTGATGGATGAATAAGTAAAAGAAAATAATGTATTTAATATTACTCATTATTGGAAACTTAGGGATTATTCTATCCTTATTTTATCCTCCCTTTACCTTATTGATTTAATGCTCTTGATTCTAGATATCCTATGGTTTTGATTACCATCTCTCGAGATCTAATAAAGTAATACTAATTGAAATAGAAAAGAATTGAATTGCAATATCTCAATCTCTCAAAATCCTTCCTACCTATTCAATTAGATTTGAAGTAATCCTAAGGGTAATTAACAAACAATTAAGACCTCTATTTAACTTCCTATTAACCTAATATTTGTAAGTCTATTAAGCCACTAACTCTCATTGTATTACTTAACAAAAATATTGATTCAATCTCTCGTTTCAAATTAAGAATAAGAACAAAAAATATCACAAAGCATTAATGTGTTAAATTTAATAAGATAAAAATTGCATAAAAATAAAAAATAAATTCTAAAATAGATTTAATAATCCATAATCTTGTTCAAAATAAAACTATTCAAATTTGGAATACAAGGAAATGAAATAGAAGAAGAGAAAAGAATGAGATGGAGCTTGAAGCCTTGGTTTAGAAAATTTGGATAGTTAGATTGATCTTGATGTTTCCACTTTTACTCTTAAGTTCTTCTTATTTCTCCTCCCTACACTTGTTCTTTTATTCCTTTGGATCTTATCTAACTCCCCAATGATGTCTTTTAGGGCTTCCCCATGTGTTTTCTATCAAAAAATAGCCTTGAGTCATAAAAGTATCGTAATTCCCATGTCCATGAAAATCTGCGACATGCTATAATCCTGTTTGGAGGTAATTGCACCTTCTGTCATGACTTACTATTTAATCCTAAATGCTTCATCTTCTCCTCCTCTTTACTCCCTATTTCAACTCTATATAAAACTAGATTAAGTGCTCACACAATTAAGATCAAATTCTTGCTTAACATAAAAAAATATCACACAAAAATTTCCCCTCCTTTCTTATCTCTAATCTCAATATTGAACTCTTGTAAAAACAACACCCATCAGATAAGCCTTATCTTTGCATCTTTCTTAGCGAAGAGATATCTCAATGTTGTATGGTTTGTATAAATGATTACCTTTAAACCTAAAAGGTATGACCAAAACTGGTTGCATGTCAATACCACTATTAGTAACTCCTTTTCAGTTGTTGAGTAATTCAATTAAGCTCCTTCCATGGTCTTTCTTACAAAGGAAATGCCATTCAGTATCTTATCCTTCCGTTACCTCAGCATACATTCTACTGCTTGATAAATAGCTTCACATATAATCTTAAATAGTAAAGACCAATCCAGTGATGTCAATATGGGTGCTGAAATGAGTGCCTCAATTAACTTGTGAAAAACATTCAATCAATTAGCATAAAAAATAAAAGGTTACATCCTTAACTAACAAATTTGTAATATGTCTAGTAATAAGAGAAAGATCCTTTATGAAATGGCAATAGAATCTCCCATTTCTCATAAATGCTTACACACCTTTGACATTGCTCAATGTTGGAAGCTTCTTATTGACCTCTATTTTAGATCTATCTACTTTTATACCCTGACATGATATCTTATGCCCTAAAACTACACCCTCGTATACCATGAAGTAGCAATTCTCCCAATTAATAACCAAATATAATACTTCACACCTTTGAAAATATTTCTAAATTTTTCAAGCGATGCTCAAAGGAGTCTCCAAAGACCAAAAAATCATCCATGAAAACTTTTATAATGTCCTCAATCATGTCTTCACTAATACCCATAATGTAATTTTAAAAAGTTACTTGTGCATGTAAAGTCTAATAGGCATCCTTCTATAGGTGAAGGATTCATAAAGACATATGAATTTGGTCTTCTCTTGGTCTTCTAGATATATGAAATTTTGATTATACCTTGAATATTCATCAAGAAAATAGTAAAAAGCATGCCTAACCACTCTCTTAATCATTTGATCTAAAAAGGGTAAAGGAAAGAGATCTTTCTTAGTTACCATATTGAGCTTCTTATAATCAATACATGCCTTTTACCTTTAACTATTCCATTAGAAATTAACTCCCTTCATCACTCTCTATTGTTTTCATACCCCTTTTTGGATACACATTACACTAGACTCCCCTATTTACTATCTGAAATAGGGTAAATAATACTTGCATATAAGTGCTTTACTACTTCCTTCTTAACCACCATTTTCATATGAGTATTTAATCTCCTTTATCTCTCTCTTACTGCCTTACAGCTCTCTTTAAGATATATCCTAGGCATTACTGCATTGAGACTTATTCCTCTAATATTTGAAATTTATCATTCCATGGATCTCATCCTCCTAATTATCTTCACCACTATCTTTTCCTGCTCCAATTTACATTGGTTTGAATTGATAATCGGTAATGTATGACTCACACTTAGAGAAGTATATCTAAGGTGTATGAGTAGGGGTTTCAACTCTAGGGTGGGTGATCTCTCGATGGATGGTAGAACAAGTGCTTCTATTCTCACTAAAGATTCTTATTTTGGGTTCTCACCTAACTCCTCCTATTTCTTAACTTCTTCATCACCTTTCACATCCACTTCTTCATCATAATTCTCCTATTGCTCCTTCACACAGTCATAAACAACATCTATCTTCATGCTAGCACTACCCTCCTTTTAATTCTTCAATGCTTTACTCATGCTAAGTTTCACCTGTTTATCAACAATCCTAAGAACTATCTTTCCCTTTATGTATATTTACCAATGCTTTTCCAATATTCATGAATGATCTACTAATGATTGATGGATAGTTACAATCATTTTCAAAATCTAGCATAAAAAATCTAGTAAAATGATGAATTTGTCTACCTTGACTAGCACATCTTCCACCACATCAAATGACTTCTTGATTGATTGGTTTGGTAATTGGATAAATTTGGATATTGGCTTCATATCTCCCAGCCTCAATTTCCTAAAAATAGACAAAGTCATAAGATTAATTCTTACACCTAAGTCACATAAATAATTAAAAATTTGAGATTGTCAACTAAACAAGGTATATTAGAACTCCCTGGATCTTGAAATTTTGAAGACATATAGTTAGTAATGATAGAACTGTAATTTTTCATTAATGGTACTATTTAGTTATCCTTCCAAGTCAGTTTGTTAGTCAAGATACCTTTAAGAAACTTCGTGTACTTGAGCATGTTTTACAATGACTCCACAAAGGATAGGTTAATTTGTAACTTCTTTAAATTCTTTAAAAACTTTGAAAATTGAGCATCCATTTAATTCTTATTTAATCTATGTGGGAATGATATCTTTAGGACATATAGTGGTGGTGGCACATATAGTTTTTCTTAATTTTTTCCTCCTTTTCTTTTCTATCTTCTTTATATGTTTCGACCTTCTTCTTAACAATTTCTTTTGATTCTTTTTCACTTTTAAATGTAATGGCCTTTATTTTCTCCCTTAGATTACACTATATATTGTTTGGGAGACTCATCACACTTCTTGTAGATAATGCATTGGCTAATTTCATAACTTGAACCTCTAAATTATGGATGGAAGATGCATGATTCTTTATAATATGATTGAACTTGGCTTTCATCCTCTTCCAACTCTCATCTTGGCTTATGAACTTAGAATTTAATTTGTCTAGTAGCTTATTCATCATTAATTCTAATGACCTAAGTCTATCTTGTTAAAATCCTAGTGGGTCTTATGCTCTTATGTGGTTTCCTATATTATTGATCCAAGAAAAATTTAGGTACTTCTACCACCTAGGATTATAAGTATCTCATAATTATTGTCCTTCCATATAGTTTACTTGCTCTGTACCACTACTATCTACAAAAATAATCAGTTTTCATGTGTCCATCTTGCTTGCACAATTCACATCCATGTTACATCACATTTAATGGGCTGAAAGAAGTAGCTTGTAGGTTATTTATCTACTTAGTAAGGTTTTGTATCTGAACCTATAATGCTGCCACTAAATTTATAATAAATATTACCATCTTATCTTTAAATGTTGGTAACTTGCTCCTCTTTGTCGTCCAAAGATAATTGCTAGTTGCCATCTCCTCTAACAAATTATATGCAATATCTACTGTCTTCCTCATTAATGAACCACTAGATACATCATTGATGGTCCCTTTTATAAGCAGATTGACTCCCTTTTAGAATGTCTGAAATAAAAATTCCTTGGGCAAGTTATGGTATGAACAACTTCTTTATAACTCCTTAAATCTCTCCCATACTTTGTACAATACTATCCATTAGTTCTTTTGAAATTTGTGATCTCTTCGATAATCCTTGTAGTCTTTGTTAAGGGAAAATGTTTTGTTAAAAAGGCTTGCACAAACTGCTCCTATGTTGTCACATTCTTTGGATTAAGAGAATTCAACCATATCTTGAGTTTATCTTTCAATATGAATGGAAACAACCTTATCTTGGTTAGATCCTCTGACAATCCATTATATCAAAATGTATCAAATATTTCCAAAAAATTAGTTAAATGAGCTTTAGGATCTCTCGATTCAATTTGTATTGAATCAATAAGATCAGAGTTTAATAAAAACAACTCAAGAGTAATTCCTAAAAGAAGTTTAGCATTCCATAACTAAGATCAACTAACAAATATGCAGATTTAATATATAAAGACAAAGAAAGAAAAGAAGAGAAGAAAAGAACTACAGCTTGAATGTCTTCTCCTTCTTACCCTTATATTAGAAAATCTAGAACTTAAGTTGTTCCTAAGTTTTCTATCTTTGATCTTTTGTTTTTCTTATTCTAGTTGCCACTTTTACAATTTTCTTTTTCCTTAAATACCTTCTAACCCTTCTAGGGTAGCTCTTAGGGTTTTCCACTTGTTCTTGTGCCAAAAATAGGTTCAAATCATGAAAAAATTGTGAACCCTATGTTCTAGTAGTTTGTGGGCATGACACGTTTATGCAATCTACACAATCATAAACATTGCACACCTGCAGTCAGGATTGTGCATAGCCATTTTCTCTAACTTCTTCTTCTTCTTCTTCTTCTTCTTCTTCTTTGAGATTCCTATTTCAACTCAATATCAAAACACATTAAATAACCTTTAAAAGAAGATCAAATCCTTCCCTTACATCACTAATCATCACTCAAAAAACGCAAAAAGTTAACAAGAATATAAATCGAAGTCCTAAACATGTAACTATCACTCCAGAAAACCTCATAACACACTTTACATCCTACAAAACATACCCTAATACACACCTATTAGAATATTATTTATTATGATTATTGACTCATATGAAAAGTATTTAAAGATGATTATTATCTATTTAATAGAGAAATTGAATATATTCACGACATAATAAAATAAACGAGAGTAAATGAAATTTCAAATATGAGATATGATTTAGGGTATAACGCACAATATCTACTCAAGGATATATAGGTCCTGAGATAGATTTGTTAATCAAGATTTCATATACTTCTAACAAATATTGACAATATGCTTTTGTTGTATGCTAGTTACATTAGTTCTAAGATAAGTGTGAGAATTACAGAGTTTCAATTGGATTAAAACCTATCTTGTGTAAGTGGGAGATGATGAATGATACACCAATAGGGGTTTTACAGTCATTTATCACAGATTAATTAAAAAGAGTATTTAATATTTTGAATTTAAATATATAAGGCTTTAAATTCAAAATGGAGAAAAGTTTTATCATTTTAAAAAACAATTCCTTGAAATATAAGAAAAAAGAAGTTTTCCTCTTAAGTCCTTTAATTGGTGGAATTATAAATAATGATTCAATTACACGATTATTATTATTAATGCATATTCCATGGTCTTAAAAATTGATGTGATTTTTGTTAAATTTCCCATAAGTCCAATGAACCAAGCCTCTCAAGCTCAAAGCCAACCCCAAATATTCTAATTGTTTTTCTCCATTTCTAGGGAACCAAAAAACACACACACATACACACATAAATTAACAACACAAAATAACAAATCATATCAAAACATGCAAAAAAAACATCTAAATTAGAATAGAAAAACTACATGGCTAGTGGGCAAATTTACAATTCATAATAATAAACTTAAAAATAGAGAAGAGAAATGAGATAATTTAAAACTACATCGAAAGACGATCATCCTAAATATAGCATTACCATGTTGAGGAGAGATGAAGTTAATGTAACCATAATAGAGTGATCTCCATGAGGATGAGTCTCTACAGACATGTACAGACGCTAAGGTCATGAACTTGGAGAAGGCATCGAATAAATGAGTTTTAGCGATGTCAGGGTGGAGGTTACCAATGTAGAGTGATGCCAGGCTACCATAAAAACTATCAAAGGAGCTACCATTGTAATCGATTAATCAGATTAAAAAAATATAAGATTCAAGGATTAACCATAACAAAGAAAACAATTACTAGAGTGAGAAATTATAGAGAGAGAAAGTGGCAATAATATAAGTGCCTCAAGATATCTGTTATTGACTAAAGCTTGTAGATCATCTTCATTTTCTATGATGTCTCCTTCTTATTAGACCCAAATTGATTGAAGAACATAAATGACTAACCTTTCAATTCCATTTTCTTTTCTCTGCACATAAAAATAAAAAGCCCCCATCAATCATGCACTCCTTAAGCAAAACATAACAATAACAAATTAAGGCATTTGATTAATCCAAAATAGTTCAAAATTTGTACCTACCATTGAAAGAGTGTCAAATAACAAATTAGGGTTTTATTGGATGTTAATGAACAAATGCAAAGATTGAAAAATAAGAAAACGAAAGAGAGTGATTGTAAGAGAAGTTTGACCTTTGATAAACAAAAGAAAAAAGGAAAAAAAAGATTATGTTTCTGCATTGCATGATAAAAGCCAATAGAAATGAAAAAAAAAAGAGTAGGTTCAAAGATAATGCTGCTGTAAGAACTAAAATAATTTATGATTTCTTTCAATTAGATACATACCCTTATCATTCTTATTCTTATTTAATATATTAAAATAAATAGATGATTATATGGTATCCACGGGCCACGGATGGCCACAAGTCACGAGCTTGTAAAAAAAATTCAATATATCTCAACCTTCTATTTATAAAAAAATATGTTTACATATAATAATCAAACTACAATATATTAATTTTATTTAAAAACCAATAATTAGAAATTTTAATATGAAAACATGTAAGTATTAATAACAATCTAATGCACCATAAATAAAAATTTAAAAGCATTTATTCTTTTTATAATTTATGAATTTTGAAAATTTAAACAATTATATATATTAATATTATTATCATGAGATATACAAATCTATATTTTTTAAAATTTATGACGTCTAGTGTTACAAAATAATATTTAATAAATTATTAAAAAGTTCAATGTATTTGAAATAATTTATCTTAAAAATATTCATTCATAAGTCCAATATAATATACATTTAATAAAAAATGTTATATAAACAATATAAAAAAATAATTATATTAGAATATATATATATATTGTAAATTTTGTTATTAGTGAAACACATAAAAGTACGATATTCTAAAACAATTGTCTTTCTATGCATAGTTATTAATAACTAACTGTTGATTCTTAGATATTATTCTAAATATTAATTTATTTTCTCTATGTGCGAGTTTAAGTGAAGGAATCCATGTCTTGTTACTATCGTAAAACTCAAATCCATATTATGCATATGTGAACATTATAATAGGAGAAAGTGGCATAATATAACATTTAAAACTATTGGAATAGGGTGGGTTATAGATGCCATTCAGTATCTTTAAAATCCACAATATTTTTTTATTAAAATACTTTAACACATAATGATTGCAGTTGGCCACATACAAAATTAGTTTAAATTAATCTATTTTTCAATGTACAATTTAACAATTAATTTGAGACCAAATTTTCGGCAAGCGTACCGGTCGAATCAAGTAATAAAGTGGAGTATACTTAAGACTCTAAGTATTGATCTAACGAGGAAGTTTATAGGATGTAAGTACTAGGTCAATCAGATTACAATCATCTAAAGAACACTTAGCTTTATGATTTAAGAAAATAAATAACTAAAAGCTAATCTAAAAAGCTTAGAAAAATTCCAATCCATTGTAAAAAGAGCTACAGATTGCTTTTCCTAAATTATTTAGTTAAACCTTGGCGGAAGATGATTTAATTGATGGATCAGGGACGCTTAATCTAAGGTCTTCTCTAAATCAAGGCAGTGCTATGGTTAAGACACTGACTTATCTCTATTGGTTCTATCCTAAAGTTTGGTTATGCTTCAGACTTAGGTAATAGGTTTAAAGCTTAGGAAGTCTAGTCTTAAATTATTCTAATCCAAGACTAGTATCCTCATGATTAAACAATCTTTGGTTAGTTCATTGATTTAAACCACGTTGTTTATTGATTTTTCTAATAACTTAGGTAGAGACTATCGAATCCTAGATTATTTGAAGGTAATAACCTAAGTGATCAGTTCAAGACAAGCATTAAGCATTCAAATAAATAAAGATTAATTCACTAATCATGCATTAACCACAAATTAACATAATTAATCATCCATAAATAGATTAAGCATTATAACTTAACTGAATTTAAACATTAAGCACAACAATTAGTCAAAGAGCATAACAATTATAACTTAAGCAAAAATACTTTGATTAATTCAAAATAACAACAATAATACTTAAGAACTTAGAATGAACCAAATCACATCCTCAGATGCTTATCTAACTCTAAACTATGTGATTATAGTTGCTGGAACTTCAAACAACCTGAAAAACTCAAATTACAAAAGATAGAAAATAAAAACAATCTAAAACTACTTTAATCTAAGAACTAACTAAAAACTAATGTATTTAACTCTAATTCTTGGTGCTTCAAACGTCTGGGAAGGCCCCTATATATAGGTGAGATGCAGCTGCAATTGGAGGAAGAAGATAGCCGCAATTGGAAGATTGAAGTCAAAAATTGTTGTTGTCGTTCATTAACAGCAGGCTGACCTTGAGTACAACAACTCCATTGACGAGCGATGGGGTGCCGTTATAAACACATGCTACACTCATCAACGGCACCCTGGCATAGTTCCGTTATAGGTAAGAAACCAAGGTCTTCTTTGATCTTTTTGCACAATTCTCCAACTCTTCCCATTAACCTACAAATTAAACATTTATAAACATTAATTAAAAAGTTAAGCACTGAAATAGGGGTAAATATACAAAAAATAACATCCAAAATTACTATGAATTTGACCCCTAACACAAAACAAAATGGGTAATAAAAATTTATAACTTAATCATTAATATTAAATACTTAAATATTACATAATGTTAAAATTTTGCAACTTAACAAAGTTTAAAATAAAATTTCTAATAATCTTCCACATATTACAAAACCTTAACATAAGTTATTTATAATATATATAGATATATATATATATATATAAGAAAATGTATACCTTCAATATTTGAATAAATGTTTAGTGATATATCATATGAAAGAATCATAGTTGACCTAGAAATTTTAAACAAAATTTAAAAATAACACACATAACATGATTTGGATTTAATAGATTGCATACATTTTATCTTGATTCTCATAAGAGCTTATCAGGTTAGTTTAAACCTTAAACCCACAGTCTCACAATAAACCTTAAACAACGATCTCACAATGACTCTGACTTACTAGTGTCCCTTAAGGATAAATGATATCAAAATCATAAAAAGATCCTTGTCTCGATCTCATTAAAAAATTTAAAATTCAGCTTAACATTATACTTTAAAGAGTAGATAAACTTAGGGATAAGCATATAACATATGTTGTGCGATAATAAAGTCATACATTTCAAATGACTTTTACAGTGAATCTTCTTCATGGTGTTAGAAAATTTAACACTAATAGCTCATGTCAATTAATATATTGAGTCTAATGAATAGAGTTCAAGATGATAATTATTAGACATTTAAAGAAGCTGGGCTTAAATGGCTCAAATGACACTTTCCCTCTCTCTTTTAAACATAATTGAAATAATAGTTTATTTTTTTGATAAATCAATAAATAGATTAATCAAAAGAAAGGGAAAAAAAACTATACAGAAACAGAGACCACCCATTTAGTGAGTCTCACAACAAACTGACACCCTTCCTAAAACAAATAATAAACTAAAGAAGCTAGACGGGAGCCTTTGATAGGTCTCCCTTTTCCTATAAATAAGAAACCAAACCTGAAGCAATAAAGAACCAAGAAGAGTTCAGGATACTATAAAACAAGCTACCCGACTACACCATAATACTTATGAAATAAATCAGTAAGACCCCTGATCAAGTTTATACTATCTGCCTAGTTTATCTCAACTGTCCTCTTCCTGAAGAATAAAGATGACTAAGATGACCGGCTCCCTAAATAGAGCACAAAGCCAAACAATCTCCACAAGTTAAGCAGCTGAAAGCTTAGTGTCTATAGCTTAATTTCATTCACATACACTTCAAGCTCCTGCTCTTATATGGAAATCCATCAGATCTTCTGGAGGCTTGTTGTTGTCAGGGCAACAATTTTATAATCTGCTCCTAGTACTTGTGAATCCAAAAATATCATGCCAATGGTTCCGATCTCTTAAAACCAGAACACTGTCAGTAGAAGATGCTTCTTGCTCTAAGATGCATTTACTCCCTTCTAGGTCGTAGTACCTCTTCACTTTAAGAACACAAGAACTTGATCCAATAAAAAGGCTAGCACCAATTCCATCCTTCTTGGAAAGGGCATGATATAAGGCACCTAAATTACCCAAAATTATGCAATTTACTACCTGTTCTGATTTAATGCCCTACAAAACAACAAAAGTTAGATTAAAAAAAACAAATTTAGGCTTTGTTACCTCTCTCTTCAATGTTTAGGCCGAGGACTTCCATGATATGTATGATAGCCTTTGTAGATAAGCTCCCAACATCCAAGTAGGTATAAGGTTATATTGAACCCTTCGTAAGGTTTTGATCTATAGATTTAGGCCTAAAGCATTATTTGGGACTTATAGAATTAAGTTGGACCTTGATTTTGGGTCATAACTGATTAATTAATTCATGAAGTAATTAATTATTTTTTTAGTATGCATAAATGATAAGCATATGTTTTATAGAAATAATTTAAAAATTTTAGTGTCATATGATGTTTTATTTGGTACTTTGAATATTTTATATTGTGTCATATTTGGAATTAAATTTTCATATTACATGTTTGAATTTATACATGATATTAATGTGATTAAGAATAATTTTCTAGTCACCAAAGTGACCAAACTAATTAATTTAAATATTGTTCATGTATAATAATTGTTCAATTAAATATTTATTGCATTAAAAGCTTGTTAGTCACCAAAGTGACATAGCTTTAAAATATTTAGAAATTTAATTGTGAATTGGTCATATTTATATAATGCTATTAAATGACATAAAAGCTTTATTGAACAACTGAGATAATTAATTATAATACTAGAAGGTCATCTAAAGGTGGACTTTTCATTGCTTATGATTAATGACATTAAAGGAACCTATCAACATATTTGTTTGATATGATTATATATCCAAAGCTAACATGTATGTTGTCTATAATATCATTGATTGTCCATTATAGTGTATTTGTTGCATCATTATAGGATACAATTATGTATTTAAATATCACCCAAAAGAGAATTTACATGTATAATTAAAGTTATTAGTTAGTTTGAATCCATTTAGGTTTACTCAAAGTATTAATGCATAAGCTATATGTTATGTTTTTAGCATCTACTAATTTGTTTGTTTTAGGAAATGGGTTTATCAGGTTTAATGGTATGAACTATGAATGACCCATAATGAGTCATAAGTTGACCTAATGAGTCCATTGGTCGACCTAACATGATGAAAAGGCAACGATAACTTTACAACAGACATATTTTTCAATGGATATAACATTTAATGAATTATAACATTGGGCAACAGCTATAAGGCTTTAAAATGGGTATAAATAGGAGTTGTAAGTGTGGTATATATATGAGAAAAACTATGAAAGACTTGTGCAAGTGATTTGAGCTTTCTTGGGGATGTTTATGAGTTTGTGGTGAAATTTGTGAGTGAATTCTTATAAAGGTTATTCTTGAGCCTCGAAAAAAAAAAAGGGTTATGAGGTTATCCTTTAGCCTTAGAAAATGGAGTAATAGGTTATTCCTTAGCCTAAAAAGGTAGAAAAAAAGAATATCCTTGAGCCTTAAAAAAAATTTGTAAATCTAACGTTGTATATTCTTTAATTTTATAGTACAAAAATCTCAACAACGGTGTTAGGAACTGGATGTAAGGGTAAGTGAACTACTCTAAACCAAAATAAAACGGTTATGTCTTTCTTCCCTTTCTCTTTTGCTTTTATGCATTTATTTTATATTGTTTAAGTTATTTTTATTAATTAAATTATTATTTAGCTTCTGCATTTAATTAATTTGGCAAAAGACCTAGGTTTAATAATATAGAAGAAAATTTTAAAAACGTAATTCACCCCCCTCTTAGGTACCATATAAGACTAACATCACATTTCTTATTATTTTTCTCCATAATAACTACACAAATTTCAAAACATTGTTAATAAATACCAACTCAACATTCCTTCTTGGATAGATAATCACAAAAATGAAAATAACATCAAATTATACATTATAAAAAGATAAATATGAATAAATTTTATGTAATTATATTTGTTATATATATATAAATTAATGAAATTTTTTAAGTATATAACTCATAAAATTAAAATAGTCCCGAGTATGTGAGTGTCATAAACTTTCATGAATTTTTCAACTTATTTTACTAATATAAACAATCAATATAATTCAATTCTCAATTATTACCATATTTAAATTATATTTTTCAAAAATGGAAACGTATAGTAATTAATTCATTTCTTCGGAATAGCTCATTTATTTACAATTTAGTTATAACTTGTCAATATAAATTTTTAGATTAAAAAATGTTTAAACAAGATATGATGAAGAAATTTGCATAGAAGAGGTTGTTGTTTTTATCTATTGTTTACAAGAGAATTTCAAACTTATATATGCAGACGATATAAGAATAAATATGGAAATGTAATTATACCAAAGAGGATTCTTAGGCTAAAATTATATAGTTGAAATTATGACACTTTACTCTTAGAGCTGAATGATAGGTTGAATTGTTGTGCTTTATCATCCCACTTAAGCTCATGGTGGAAGCAACAGTGAGCTTGTCTCATGACCATTTCATGACTGGAAAAATGTTGTAAAGGTAAGGGGTTTGTTCATGACATTAGTAATTTTCTTTTTGTCTAGAATGTGTTGAATGAAGAGAATTTTTTTTTTACTACCAAATCGTGAACAAAATGAATTTCAATATGGTTGGTGTGAGTATAAGCAACTGAATCTGCAGTAAGAAATGTGGCAAAAAGGTTATCACACCATAGGATTAGCTTCAATTTGGAAAGACCAATTTCACTAAGTAGGGATATAATCCAGTATATTTCACTTGATACTAGTTTAATATTCTGATATTCTACTTTAGTATTAGAGCAAGTAGCCATTGGTTTTTTCTTAGCACTCCAAGAGATAAGGTTGTATCCCAAGAAAATGTATTAGCTAGAAGTAGAACAATGATCATCAGGACAAGTAGTCTAATTAACATCAGAATATGCTTTACAGGTAAGGGATGGTGATTTTGTGAAGTGTAAGCCATAATAGATGGTACTTCCTAAATACCGAAGGATTTGCTTGATAGTTATCTAGTAAATATTAGTAGGGCAATACAAGACTTGGGAGGTTTTGGTTGGGTAAAGGTGGTTATGGTGAGGGTGATTGATGTTGCAATAGTGGTTGAGTAGATGATGGATGTGTGTGTAGTGGTAAAGGTAAGTTGATTGTAAGAGGTAGATTTGGTATACAGGGAGGAGTGGTAAGATTGTCATATGGAAAGTAGGTTTTAAGAAAATGAACATAACGAGAGATGTGAATTTTATTTGTATTGGAATCAAGACACTAATAACCTTTATGATGTGAAGAGTATCTAAGAAAGATGCATGGTTTGTACTTACGAGTGAACTTACCAAACTGTGTTGAGCCAAGAAAGGAAAGCTGGCACGTCCAAAAGCTCTAAAATGGGTAAGATTATGTTTGGTAAGAAATAGGGTTTCATGAGGTGTTTTGTGGAGTAGAGCTAATGTAGGAAGGAGATTGATGAGATAGATGGTTGTTAAAAGGCTTCAAACTAGAAGGTTTTTAGTGGGGATGCATGGAGAAGGTGAGACCTATGTTAGTGATGTGTCTAATTTTGTGTTCAACAACACCATTTTTTTTAGTGTGTGATGACAAGAAATTTGAATGGTTATTCCTTTTATGAGTTTCGGTGCTCAGTTTGTAACACTTTGATTAATATGGAAAGTTTTTGTTGGTGGTTTTAAAATGATGAATTTGATCAAGAACTTGTGATTTGTAAGTTAATAAGTATATTCATATGAAACGACTATAGTCATTAATAAAAATAATAAAGTATTGATAACTAGAAAATAAAGGAGGGAAGGATCCCCAAATATTATAGTGAATGAGTTATAATTGAAACACGTGATGAAGAAGGAAAAAAATCTAGTACTTTTATCTTTAAGATATAAAGTACAAGATTTTATTACATAAGGATGAGTAGAGAGACTATGAAATAAACTAGAGGTTGTTCTGTAGTAGGGATGACCAAATCGTTGATGTCATATTTTAAAAGGCTTTGTTTAAGTAGTAAAAGTAATTTAGATGTGAAAGGTCCAAGGAAACTTCACTGGGTAGAAGTTTGTATGGAAATTACCCTAGAGAAGTGGTATCTTAGTTTTTAGGTCCTTCACAACATGACCAAATGAGTTTGTTTTAATTGAACATGAATTATTACTGACGAATTGACTAATAAATAGAATATTGGTAGTTATTTGTGGAATAATCATAACATTACTAAGGTAAAGAGGTTTAGAATGGTAGGTAAATGTGCATGTGCTAATGGAAGTAATAAAAAACAAAGAAGTTCCATTATTGAGAAGCTCTTGGTTTGTTTTATTAAAGGGCTCTGCATTGTCTAAGAGTTG
>JAOXYD010255363.1:0-16128 GCA_028565735.1 Pinacopodium congolense
CCTTAGTAGATGAAGCCAAGGAGTGTCTTTATGACTTACCTTTCGGATTGATTAAAACTTGGGAGCAGATGCAACATGCATTCTTTGATAAATACTTCCCTGCTTCGAGAGCCACGAACATAAGGATGGAGATATGTAATATTAGTCAGGATATAAGGGAGTCTTTGCATTGCATGAGTATTGGGTGAAATTCAAGAAGCTCTGCAATAGTTGTCCAAATCATCAAATAAGTGAGCAATTATTAATTCAATATTTCTATGAGGGTTTACTTCCTTTGGATAGGAATATGATCGATGTTGCGAGTGGTAGAGCTCTGATTGATAGGACGTTAGAGGATATGAAGAACTTGATAGCAATGATGGGAGTCAATTTTTAGTACTCGAGGAATTGTAACAGTGCCTCATCCTTAACAAAGCAAGTGAAGGAAGTTTTAACTTTCAAGCTAAAGTAATAAGTAGCAAATTTAACTTCTTTGGTGTAGCAAGTAGTGGTGGGAAAGGGGCCTACTAAGGTATGTGGTATTTATACATTGGCTGATCATACTACAGATGCGTGTCCTTCTTTACAGGATGAATAATAAGTTAATGCAGTTGGGGAGTTCCAAGGATAAAAGCGGAGGTATGATCCTTTCTCTCCCACCCACAATCCGATGTAGAAGGATCACCCTAACTTAAAGTACGACACCCCTCAACAAGGAAGTAGCTCCAATATGCACATACCTACCTATCAATAACAATAGTAATGATTCCATGCACCACCAGGTTTTCATCACAACCAACCACAGTTTCAACCAAGGCTGCCCCCTCTGCCACCATTACAACCATTTGGAGTTATGTCTTTGGAAGAAATTGTTAAGAGCTTGGCTACTAACACTTCTCAATTTTAACAGGAAGAGAGGAGTGGTTTGAAGAATTTGAAAAATTAAGTGAGTTAATTAGTTGATGTAGTAGGTAAGCTTCAGGCTCAAATCTCAACAAGACTTCCTAGGCAGCCTGAGAGGAATTCTAGGGAGGATGCTTGTGTCATCAAATTAAGGAGTGGTTAGGAGCTAGAAGAGACTTTAAAAAGGACGGTGATGCAAGATAAGAAAGAGTAATCAATGCACGAAATGAAAGAAGAAGGTCTTTATCCTAAGGTAAGCATCTTACACCTGGTTATAACTAAGCCACTTATTATTACATTTGCTTATAAGTTAACCAAAACCAAGCAATAAGAGAAGGAGAAAGAGGTATTGGAGATCTTCTGCAAGGTGGAAGTGAATATACCTTTTCTAGAAGCCATTAAGAAAATTTTGTAATACACTAAGTTTTTGAAGGAGTTGTGCATCAACAAGTGGAAACTGAATGGGGATGAAAAGGTCATAATAAGGGGAAACGTATCAGCAGGTCTAAATCAACATCTACCCCATAAGTGCAAGGATCCAGATACTTTAACCATTCCGTATACGATTAGTAACATGAGATTTGAAAAATACATGCTAAACTTAGGAGTTTTAATGAACATCATGCTATTATTAGTTTTTACTACTCTTAAGTTAGGTTCTTTAAAAGCTAAACATGCTATCCATCATTTAGCCAATGGTTCTAATATTAACCTCAAGAGGGTCTTTGAGTATGTCTTGGTGCAGATTCAAGATCTTGTGTTCCTTGAAGACTTTTATATTGTTGATATACATATTGTACTCTCCCATTTTATTGGAAAGGCCATTTATGAAGACATCTTGTGTAATGATCGATGTCGATAAGGAGGAGTTGAGGATGGAGAGTGTTAGACAAGTCATCAAGTATAACATCTCTGAGGATAAGTGACATCAAGCTAATTGCGAGTTGCTTGCAAGGGTGGATAGAGTTGGTCCTTCACTCATTCTTACCAATCACAAGTGGCATTTACAGTTCCTTTTGATGCGGGCTAAGGCAAAAATAACAAAGGTTAAGCTTATGACCTTAATAAGAACTTGTTGGGAGGCACCCCAACTTTATCCTTTTGTTTGTGTGCTTTCTTCCTTTTGTAAATAGGTTGTGGTTTATTCTCTTTAAGTGTTTTACTTGTTTTCTTTGGTTTGTTTTATGTGTAGAAAGGCAAGAAAGAAGCTCCAATTTTTATTGTCAAGCACTATAAGGCCTTTTCCATACCCAAGGGAGTACTTTTATCTCCATCCTCATTTATGTGTTTTCTATGTTTTTGGATATTGAGGAAAATGACCGTTATAAGTGTGGGGGTGGGCCCAGTTTAAAAATTTTGCACTTGAACTGTGATGAATTTTAAACTATAAAATTCTATTATAGTAGTTGGAATAAGATTGGATTATATGATTGAATTTGGATTAGGTTGCTTGAGTAGAAGGTAAACTATGTTGATTGATTGAAGTAGTTGGTTGCATAAACTTAGTAAAAATTTTGATACTTGAGGGATTAGGCAATATATGAAATCATGATGGATTTCATATATAAACTTATGTGAGGCATTGAGTTTATATGACTACATTCCATTCATTTTATTTTTCTTGTTGTGTGTGATGCTCCCTTAAGAAGAGCACCTTCAAAACTTGCTCTGAACCAGTTTGACCCTGCTAGATGCATGTTATATGGAAAGGATTAATGCCTTCTTTGATTTCATCAATTGACTTAAATAGCCCACCTAATTTATTATCTCTTTAAACCCCTTTTGAGCCTTTATCCTTTTTGTTTGGAAAGTAAACACCGTAAAACCCAAAAACTTCATTAACCTTGCCTGATTGCAAGTCTAAAGAAGTGCTAAGTGAGCATTTGGTCTATAGTTTGGGCCTTTTAAACTTACATATTATTTTGAGATGATTTGAGATGGTTCTCAACTTATATTTTGTATATATTTGTTGCTATTTTTTTCTTATTTTTGGAGTGTCATTTAGATGAAAAAAATGAAAAAGGAAAAAAAAAAGAAAAAAGAAAGAAAAAAGAATAAAATATAGTAGCAGTAGTAAGTAATGAGTAGTCCTTTGTATTCATATGCATATCTCAGAATTTATATTTGGTTGTCCCCCTACACTTAGCATTTTGTGAACACTTGTGAGAAATCCCTCAACCTTTATGTTTCACCTGAACTAAAGCTCCATTACAACTCTGAGCAAAAGTCCTTTTGATATATAGTAATAGGTAATCTATGTGGAAGATACTTGGTAAATTTGCAAGCTTATAGTAGTGTAGTCTCGTAGAGGGAGCCTGAAGTGAAACCCCAAACCTCACACATTTAACTGAAATGAGTGAATGTAGTGAGGAAAATCTATCTTATTTTTATTCTTACCTTTAATCAATGGTGTCTTCATTTGACTTTTTTATGTGTACTAATGAAAACCAATTATGATACATGTAGTAGTCTAATGCTTGAATTTGTCGAAGTTTGAAAGATTGCATGCATTTGATTTCTTTGAAAACGAACTGATAGAATGTAATGATTGTGTTTGAATTACTTGAGGATAAACAATAGTTCAAGTGTGGGGGTGTTTGATAGAAATGAATTTTATCATATTTTTGTATGTAAATTCACTTAATTTCATTCCTATTGTTGGTTAAAAAAATGCCTAATTGGTGTTATATTAGGTTTAATGAATAGGTTACCTCCTTTTGGATGAATTCTGGATAAGAAATGAGAGGATGAACTCAATTATAGACTAACAAGCTGAAGATTACCTTAATTATGGAACAAAGAAAAATAAAAAAAAGTAAAAAAAAAAGCAAGCTGGAAAAAGGGCAAGTCACGATTAAGTAACTCACATGACTTACCCTTTTAAAGCAAAAAGAGGCAGTAAAGGCTTTCCCTAGAGAGGGCACAGAACCTTAGGGGAGTGGGGCAAAAGGTTTTAAAAGCTTGACAGGTCGGCATAAAAAAAATATATGAGAGGAGAGGAGCTTTCTTTGAAGAGTAGACGACATTAACATTTTTAAAGGTCAATCCTTGGGTTTTCATTTTGTTTTGCCATAATTCCTTCATTCCTTCATGTTATTTGCATCTGTCATTAGCTTTAGGCATTTCTTTCCATTTCCAAATGCTTTATGTCCAATATTTCCAAATGTTTTTATTTTTAGTTCATTAGTTTAGTTGTTCCTCTTTTTTGAATATTTGGGTTATTCCTTTATAAGTTTTATAGTTGAATCCCTTAACATTGTAAGAAACCATGCCTATATACTTATGAATAAAGATTTTTATTCTTAATTTTTCAGCCTATATTCTACTTGTTTGAGCTTTTATTTTTATGTTTTCAAGTTTTTCTTTATCAAGTATTAATTTGTGTGAAGTTTTATTTTATGGGTTTTCATTACTTTTAGTGTATTTGGTTAATCTATCCTTGATAGTTAGGATTTATGCATCTTCTTAGGATGTCAATCATTTAATGTCAATTTTTTTTTCAATTTATATATGCTGGAATTTCTGTTTAGAATGCTAGTTTGAATTTTTTTGAATTAGGTTTTAGTTAATTGATTAATAGCATAAGTAACTTGAGTTTGTGTTAGATTAAGTGTTGAATTGTGATATTCCTTTTATACTGTAAATTTTCCAACCTCATTTTTATTTGATTAAGTATGGATTGTATTCATTTAATCTTTTCTTAGTTGATTTGACTATGTGTGGCTAGTTTCCTAGGGGCTTGAAGGTATAGGAGGGATGAAGGGATAATTACTTGTGAGAATGTGATTTAGTTTGTATTGACATGAATTAGATATTATATTTAGGCTTGATTAACCTTTAGGTAATTTCCTAATTTGAAATTCTAGGATTGAGTATATGATACATAACAATCCTTAGCGATTTCAAAAAGTAGTAATGGGCTACCTAGATTTATTAGCATACTTAACTAATTAGTTTAGGGTTCTATATCTTTAGGTTATATTTTTTGAGCTTGTGTGTTAGTGGCCTAAGTTACTCATTCCTTATCACCTAATGTGTCTTTACTATTAAATTTAAAGAGCTTATTCTAGGTTATAATGAAGATAAGGGGTATTTTGAGAGCTTGTTAGATTTACCTAAGTTAGAAGAATTGAGGGTTTGAGAGTTTGTTCTAACCTATAGACTAGCACTTTGGCTCGAGCACCTTTTATCTAAATTCGAGGATCAATAATTATCCTAGAATCCCAGTGATACCTTTGGTCTATTTCTTTATTATTGTTAGTAGTCTTTTTGTATTTTGCTTTTTTTTTTGTTTTCTTGATTGCATTTATTACATCTTAGCTTGTTTAACTCTCATTGCATCAAGGGTTTTTGTTTTTATTTTTCTTTACAACATTTGAAATAGCAATAACAACTAACTGTCTATGAGATTGACCCTGACTTACCCTACTATATAGTAGGTTAATTAGGTATTTTATTATTTGGTGGTCCACGACAGACTTGCCACTTGCATATTGTTCATTCCTTCCGTCTATACTAGCTTAAACCTTTGCATGCAACTCCTAAGAAAATCCACTTTTCACTTTCCATCCCAATTATCTTGCTCGTTAATAGGTAAAGAAAAAATATCCATAAGAGTAATTGGGTTAAAAACCATGCACATCCTTAAATGCAGAATAACATGTAGTAAAATGAATAGTTATATTATACGCAAACTTTACATATGGCAATCATTTTACCCAAGGCTTTAAGTTCTTTTGAATAATGGAAAGTAACAAAGTAGTAACTTTCTTATTAACTACTTTAGTTTAGTCATCCATTTGAGAATGGGCAATGGTGGAAAATAGTAGTTTTTTTTCATGTTGCAAGCTAAAATTTTCTTTAAGAATAAATTAGCAATCTCTGTTGCATTGTTTATGTCTGAACAAGCCATCTTACTGAACCTAGTAACAACAATAAAAATGATATCTTTACCCCCTTTAGACCTAGGTAATCCTAATACAAAATCCATAGAAATGCCAGTCCATTGTTGATTAGGTATATGTAAATGTGTAAAGACCATGTGGCACTAACCTTTGATTTTGCTTGCCTATAAATTATGCACTTATGATAGACAAATTGCTCATCATGCTTCATACGAGACCAATAAGAATGTTTATGCAATATGTATAACATCTTTCATACGTCAAAATGTCCCATTAATCCTCTTTTATGAGTCTCTCTAAATAATAACTCACATAAGGAACAAGTAGGCACATGTAATTTATCTTTCTTAAACAAGTGACAATCATGTTTATAGTGCTTGCCATATGCACACTTAAAACATACATTCCATACTTGAGCAAAATTAGAATCACTAGCGTATAATTCCTTAATGAATTCAAAGACGATTAATTTAGTTTTTAAAGAAGTAATCAATGCATATCTCCTAGAAAATTCATTAGCAACTACATTTTCCTTTCCATGTTTGTATTTAATCACACAAAGAAATGTTTTTATGAACTCCAACAACTTAACATGTCTTTTATTCTTAGGATTGTAAAAAATTTAAACTATTATGATCAAAATTAATAATGAATTTCCTTAGCCATAGATAATGTTGGCAAGTTTGTAAAGTTCTACCTAATGCATACAATTCTTTTTCATAAGTAGGATAATTTAATGCAACCCTAGTAAGGTTCTTACTAAAATATGCAATCCATCTAGAATCTTGCATTTACATAGCTCCTATATCAATTCTTGATTCATAACTTTCAATTTAAAATGCTTTATCAAATTAGGCAAACTTATCAATGATGCATTAAATCAATTTATCCTTTAAGATGATAAAAGCCTTATCATGCATGTCTTCCTTTTTAAACACAACATTCTTTTTAATAAGTTCATTTAATAGAGCAGTAATAGTACTAAAATCTTTAACAATCCTTTTATTAAAACTTGCTAGTCCATGAAAGTTCCTTATCTCATTCTCATTCTTTAGAATGAGCTAATCTTTAATTGTCTTTATCTTCATCTATAATTATACCCTATGAACTCACTACAAATCCAAGAAACACAAATGAATCCATGCAGAATAAACGGTTCTTCAAATTATCATATAAATGATTATCTCTCAAAGTTTTAAACACTTAATATACAAATGCTTTACACGTTCATCTAAGTTGTTACTGTAGACTAAGATACCATTAAAGTAAAAAAACATCAAATTTTCCAATAAAAGACCAAAAAACATAGGTCATTAACCTCATAAAGGTACTAGTTGCATTAATTAATGCAAAAGGCATTACTAGCCACTCACATAAACCATATTTAGTTTTAAAAGCAATTTTGCACTCATCTTCTTCCTTTTTTTTAATATGATAATATCTATTTTTAAAATCAAGTTTAGAAAATAAACCAGCATTATGCAAATCTTCAAGGACATAATCTAATCTAGAGATAGGATACCTATACTTTACGGTGATTTTGTTGACAACCCTACAATTTACGCACATATCCCATATTTCATCTTTCTAAGGTACCAAAATGTTAGGGGTAAAATATGAGCTTGAACTTTCCTTAAGAACTTCTTTTCCAACAATTCATCTACTTATCACTGAATCTCTTTAGTCTCAAATAGGGGTTTATTTTATAGAGTTTTTCATGATTATTTAATATAAATTCATCCCTATTTTGATGTTTAATTGTTTAATTTATGTTTTAAATTATTTAAGTTATAAATTAAACCTCAAAAGAAAAGAAAATTAAAAATGAAATTTAGAGCCACTTTTGGACTTAAATGTGGGATCTGTTCAACCCCCGTTTAAGTCCCTGTAGCCCATCATTTAAGGCAATTTTGGAGTTAATCATAGGAGGTTCAATGATGTCGTTTAGGTCCAATTCAAATGTCATTAAAGTAGGCAATTATGAATCTCCAACTGGATTTCAAGCCAAATCAACTCCAACTTACACCAAGTTATAGCCACTTGCAAGTGACATATAAATTGATGTTCTGAAGTCATTTTTAATAGGAAGAAAGAGAGAAAGATGTCATTTTTTTAATCAAAATTTCAAATTCTCTCAAGTTCTAGAGCTATTTTCTCGTGTTCTTCATTTTTCTGGTTTTTTTTTTCATATTTAAGCTTGTTTTTTAGGACTGTAAGAGATTGAACACATG
Source organism: Pinacopodium congolense (assembly GCA_028565735.1). NCBI lineage: Eukaryota > Viridiplantae > Streptophyta > Magnoliopsida > Malpighiales > Erythroxylaceae > Pinacopodium > Pinacopodium congolense. The sequence continues at coordinate 8,018 of JAOXYD010255363.1, forward strand.
ATTTAGATTTTTAAACACTTTTTTAGCAATATTTAGTGCTTTCTAAATTTATTTATCCTTTGTAATCTATTCTTTGTTTGATATAATCAAAGATATTATGTTTATGATGAATATGATCTGTTCTTTGATTCAAATGAGTGGTTGAGTTGATTTCTAACTAAAGTATGGTTAGTAGATGATTTGAATTAATATTTATGCATGATTATGGGTTGTACTTTATTTATTTTAAGTTCTTAAAGCTTGTCTTAACTTGATAACTTAAGATAAAGTTGAAAGATGATTAAGGAATCGTGACCAACTACCATAATCATTGTAAAAATAAAAAAACAACGTAATTTAAATTAATACATGACCATTGGTTGATTAAACATGAGGTCAAAATAAGGAATTTTTAGGTTCATCCTCTTGAAATTTAAGCTTATTCCCTAAGTCTATAAGTAGACTAAATTATAGAATATGAGTGATAGAGAAAAGGCATTGACTTAACCAAAACTTTGTCTTAAATTAGTGAAGATACCTTAGGTTAAACCTCACAACCTTTAACAAATCATTTAGATAATTGAAAACTAAATCCTTAGCTATTTACTATTTAATCCATTTAGACAAACCTTAAGCTCATTCTTAATGTTCTTGTATAACTTGAAACTTTTAAGTTATTTTATTAATTTTAATTATTTAATTCATTAGATTTGGCCTCCCTAGATAGTTGTGACCCAAGTAACTTAGTACCTGCAAAGTTGCATTCCTTGTGGGATGATAATTTGGATTTTAAACACTCCACTTTATTACTTGTTGACCGGTATACTTGTCGAATAGTTGATTTTTTGTTGCTTTAAGAAAATATATGCTTAATTGTTAAAAATTGATAATTAACTATGATAATTTAGACTAAACTGTGCCAACAACAAGTTTTTTTGACATTGTTATCAAGGATCTAACATAATTAGGACACTAGAAACAAATTGGAATCAATTACTCTAGAGGTTTTTAATATTATTTATATTGTATAAATTTGCTCTTATTATTTTTGTTTGAATTGTACTTTTTTATTATTTGTTTTATTAGTTAGTAGTTTGTTTTATTTTTATTTGCTTACTTAGTTTTGTATGCATACTCAAGGATAAAACTCGAGAAATTTGAATTTAATCCAGAGCTTGAACGAATAATCCATAGGCAAAAGAAAGAATCTCGAGTAAGCATGTCTAAAATAATAGGATTAGAAACTTTTAGTGAGAAACCTTTTGATTTATAAATGTAGACACGAGAAAACGTAGTTGAGAGACCTTAGGAGGGAGCTAGAAAACCAACCCTGATGGACTTAGTTTTAAAAAATAGAGAAAGACTTATGACTAGCATTATGTGACCTAAGGTCAAGGCAAATAATTTTGAAATTCCAAATGTTATAATTTCTATGGTTAAAGCTTCACAATTTTATGGGTCAACCTTGAAAGATCCTAATGAACTCTTACAAAATTTCTTAGATATTTATGATCTTTTTAGGAATAATAGAGTGTCTAAAGATGTTGTCAAACTTAGGCTTGTTCCATTTTCCCTTTGAGATAAGGCTAGAGCCTTGCTAAACATCCATCCACCTAATTTTATTACAACATGGGATGAATTAATGAAGTTTTTTCTAGCTAAAGTTTTCCTACTTATCAAGATCACAAAGATGAAAACTGGGATAATTTCTTTTGTGCAACATAAAAATGAAAGGTTATATGAAGTATAGGAAAGGTTTAGAGAGATGTGGGTCAAGTGTCCTAGCCATGGTTTCAATAAGTGGTAGTAAGTTGATATTTTTTACAGTAGCCCCATACCTTCTACTTGCTTCATGATAAACGTTGCAGTAGGAGGTAATTTATGAAGAAAACTCCGAAAGAATATTATAATTTGATTGAAGATACGGTAACAAATAACTTTCAATATAACTTTGAACGCTATCCTAGGAAGCCATATAGGGCTCATACAATTAATGATAGTATAGCTTTAGTAGCCAAAATGAATGTCCTAAATAAGAAGTTAGATAGTTTGGTGAGTGGAGCTAGTAGCAGTGCTTTTAAGAGTCCTAGGTAGTGTGGTCATTGTGATAGTTCTTCCCATTCCTCAATAGATTATCAAGTAAGAAGTTGTTTTGCTAGAGAACCTAAAAAAGCATAATATTTTAACTATAATAGGCAAAAAGGCAATTTATATTCAAATATTTACAATCCTGGATAGAGAAACCACTCTAAGTTTTCATGGCAAGACAATTAAAATACCTATCACCCACCAGTTAACCCACAAAGAGTCTTACCATTTGGCTTTATAGCCAACCTATCTTCACCTAAGAAATTAAATTTGGAGGACACTGTTTAAAAATATATTTGGATTAATGAGTTTAGATTACAAAATCATGAAGCTTTTATAAAGAATCTAGAGACTTAAGTAGGCCAAATTGCTTAAATTTTACAAGAGCGGCTACTCGGTAAGCTACTTAGTACTATCGAGGCTAATCTTAAAGAGCATGTCAAGGTAATTACTTTGAGAAGTGGTAAGGAAGTGGAGAGTGAACAATTAGAAAAGAAGAAGAAGGAAAAAGAAGAAAAGAGTGAGGAAACAAAGGTGGAAGAAAAAAAGAAAAAGGAAAAAGAAAAGGAAGTTAAGAGTAAGGAGAAGGAGCAACTACATAGGATTTTTGCTGACCTAGATGTCCAACCATATAAACCTAGAATCCCTTACACTAAAAGGTTAAAGAATGTAAATTTAGATAAGAAAATTGGAAAAATTTTGTAAATATTTAAAAAATTACATATAAATATCCCATTTATTAAATCCATTACATAAACGCCTAGTTATGCCAAAATTTTAAAGGACATTTTGTCTAAAAAGAGTAAATTAGAAGAATATGAAAGTATTAAGCTCAATGAGGAGTGTTCTACAATCCTACTTAAAAAGTTACCTTCTAAACTCAAGGATCCTGGTAGCATTACCATTCTTTGTATAATAGGTAACTTGCAAATAGATAGGGCATTGATAGATCTAGAAGCAAGCATTAAGTTGATGCCCATGTTTATCTTTAAGAAGCTGGAATTAAAAGAACCTAAACCCATAATTGTTTCATTATAATTAGTAGAATGTTCTATAACATATCCATGAAGAATCATAGAGGATATATTGGTTACGATTGATAAGTTAATTTTTACCATTAATTTTCTAGTGTTAGATATAGAAGAGGAAAACAAAGTGCCTATTATTCTAGGATAACCATTTATGACTACAGATAGGGTACTATTTGATATACATGGTGGAAAATTGATTTTGTGACTTTAAGATGAAGGGATAGAATTTGAAGCTTTTAAGGCAATGTAGTACCTTGCAGATTTTGATTGTTACAATTTTATTGAAGTTAAACATATTGAGAGTGACCCTTCTATGATTATATTTTTTGATCCTTTGCAAAGGGCATTAACTCATTCTCAGTCATTAGGCATAGATGAAGAGGAATTAAAGGAATTTTTGATTATATTAGAAGATAGAAATGTGTCCTTTAATTAGCCTCCATTCACAAAGTATGAGATTTTAGAGAGATCAATTAAGCCCCTTCCTAAACCATTTATAAAGAAGCCATCAAATGTAGAACTCAAGGCTATTCCTTTACACTTAAAGTATGCCTTTTTAAGCCACCCATCACATTTATTTGTCATTATTTCATCATCCTTTATTGAAAATATAAAGGACAAATTATTGCGAGTTTCTTGTGATCATATAGGAATTATCAAGTGGACTATTTTAGAAATTAAGGTATTAAGTCCTTTAATTTGTACCCACGAGATTTTTATAGATGAAAGGAGTAAGCCCTTGGTACAAACACAACGTCGATTAAATCAGAATATGAAAGAAGTAGATAAAATGAAATAGTGAAGCTTTTGAATACTAGAATAATTTTTCCTATTTCTGATTCAGCTTAGATTAACCCAATTCAAGTGGCACTCAAGAAAGTAGGCACTAATGTTATTCAAAACTATCAAAATGAACTAATTGCTATAAGTAGGGTAACTGGCTGATATATATATATATTGATTACAGAAAATTAAATGATAACACCTATAAGGATTATTTTCCATTACCTTTCACCAATTAGGTCATCAAAAGAGTGTCTGTGTATAATTTTCATTATGCTTTAGATGGGTATAGTGACTACTTACAAATTTCTATAACCCCTAAGGATCAAAAGAAGATAACTTTTACATGTCCCCGTGACACTTTCTCTGATAGACAAATGGGATTTGGCTTATATAATGCACTTAGCACATTTCAACATGTATGATGGCCATATTTTTATATATAATTGAGTCTTGTATTGAGGTCTTTATGGATGATTTTTCAATATTTGACACATCATTTGATTCTTGCTTAGAAGATTTGGAAAAGGTGCTAAAGAAATGTGATAAGACAGATTTGGTATTGAATTAGGAAGAATGTCATTTTATGATGTAATAAGGCATAATACTTGGTCATAAAATTTCTAGTAAGCGAATTGAAGTAGATCTAACGAAGATTGATGTAATCACTCGATTCCCACCTTTAAATTCAATTTGTATGCTTAAGAGTTTTCTAGGTCAAGCTCAGTACTACCAGAGATTTATAAAGGATTTTTCCAAAATCACCAAACTCGTGATTCATCTTTTGACCAAGGATGCTACTTTTAACTTTAATGATAAATGTATACATTCTTTTAAGTTGTTAAAAGACAAGCTTACTAGTGCACCCATCCCTGTTTCACCTAATTAGTCTCCACCATTTGATGATGTATGATGCAAAATTTTTTTAAATTCGTGTTATTCTAGGATAAAGAAATGATAAGATGTTTCATCTAATTTATTATGCAATTCAGACATTAAATGATACGCAAAAGAACTAAACCATAACTAAGAAGAAAATGTTAATTGTTTTCTTTTCATTTGATAAATTTTGATCCTATTTGGTTCTTTCATTCATGGTGTAGTTCTTTTGTGTATCATTTAATGTCTAAGTTAAGCAATATGGAAGTTCTTATGGACCATTCAAAAGTCTATATGATTAAAAACCGATATACAGTTGATAAATTTCGGTATCAAATGAAACTAAATTTGATAAAATGCGCCATGATCTTTCTTATTTGTAAAAGAAGAAGTTCTTGATCGCAGTTAAGTGATATTTGTGATATGATCCATATGTATACAAGATTTATGTTGATGGTATCATAAGAAGATGTGTTCCTTTAGAAATAGTGCCTTCTATATTAAGACATTGCCATTCAAAAGAAGTATAAAAACATTTCTAGCCTATTATGATTGTGCATAAGGTATTAGAGTCTAGATTCTATTGGTCCACTTTTTTTAAGGATGCATTTCAATATGTTTAATCATGTGATAATTTCCAAAGAGTTGGGAACATCTCTAGGAGACATGAAATGCCTTTGAATAACATTTTGATTTGCAAGGTATTTGATGTGTGGGATATTGACTTTATAGGACATTTCCCTGAATCATACACTAATCAATACATCTCGTCACAGTTGATTGTATCAATGAATGGGTAGTAGTTTTTTTACTTACAAACAATGCAAAAGGTGTGGTTAGGTTTTTAAAGAAGAATATTTTTATAAGATTTAATACACCGAGAGCGATTATTAGTGATAGAGGTTCACACTTCTGTAACAAGCAATTTGATTCCCTTATATCTAAATATAGTATTACCCATAAGGTTGTCATACCTTACCATCCCCAGACTAGCAGTCAAGTTGAAATTTCTAACCGCGACATCAAAATTTTTTTGGAGAAGATTGTTAGTGTATCAAGAAAGGATTGGGCTTTTTTGAAATTAGATGATGTATTATGGGCTTATCACAATGCTTGTAAGATATCCATTTGCATGTCTCCGTATCTCTTAATTTATGAAAAGTCTTGGCATGTACTTGTTGAGCTAAAGCATAAGGTATTTTAGGCCATCAATTTTCTAAAATTTGACTTAAGAAAGGTTAGTGAAGAAAGATTATTGTAATTAAATGGGTTGGATGAGTTTCTTCTAGATACTTATGATAACTTTAAGCTTCATAAGTAAAGGATCAAGAGATGGCATAACAAACGTATTGTTCCTCGTGAAATTAAAGCTAGTGATAAGGTCTTGGGTTATAACTCTAGATTAAGATTCTTTCTTGAGAAGTTGAAATTGTGATGGTTTGGTTATTTTAAGGTGACAAAAGTCTATCATTTTAGTACATTTGAAGTTAAAAATGGTCGCATTACTTTTAAAATCAATGACCAAAGGGTCAAGTTGTATATGCCTAATAGGGTTGAGGAACAAATTGAAACTCTCTTACTTTTTGATGCTCACTAGATTAGAAATTGGTCTTTTAATTATCTAAGTATGTATGTGTGAACCTTTCATTTAGTGTTTTTTAAGTCTTAATTATTTATTCTTTTGGTATGTTTCCTTTAGGCTATTTTGGTTTTCTTTTTAAAGTTTTTTTTTATAGTTTGAGCTTATTTTGAGCTTAGTGTATTTTAATTTGATATTCTTTAGTGTGATCTTAAATTATTTTCTTAAGCTTGAGTTGTTTTTAGTGTTTGCAATCCTTTCGTTTTTGTGTGTGTTAAGTCTTTTGTGCAGTGTTCTTATTACCTTAAGTCTTTTAATGTGTTTTCCTTAAGATTGTTATACCTTTGCTCTAGGTTGTCTTAGTATCATTTGGTGTGTTTATTTTAGTTTTATTTAGTATTTTAAAGTTGTTTTTCCTTTTGTTTAGTTTTCTTCTTTAGATTTTCATCTCCTTTATGTTTGATTTTTCCTTATTTTTTAGCATTTTCAAGGCTTATCGTTGAGAAAACTTGGTGTTTAATCCTTGTAGAGTTATTACGCCTTGAATTGGAGTTAATTTGAAGGGGTTTTGTACTAATTTTTCATGGTTAGGTTTAGGAGCATTATGCAAGTTGCAATTAAATCTGTATAAACCACCATTTAACTCTTTTTTGGAGCTAAATTGTGGCACTAAACAACATTGTTTAACTCCCTAGAAACCACCGTTTAAGTCTTTAGAAAAGAAAAAAACTGACATAGTTTCACTTAAACCCTAATAGTCTTGTCATCTTCTTCCTCCTTCCTTCACCTGTGACAGACATAACCCCGTCACCATTCAATTCATCATTCCAACCTCAATCACCACCATATTTGATTTTTTTGGGGTTCTTTTGTTGCATTTCACATCCTTTTACCTAATTTGACCATTAAAACACCATAAAACACCAAAAATTGTCCTAAAATCTATCTAAAACCTCCTTATTTACTATTTATGTCACCCTTCACCTTTTGCATTTTTCTACAATTTTAAGGTTTATTTCTCTTAGATCATATTGTATTAGGTTCCAAATCACATTAGGTTTCTTTTTATACCACTTTTACGCCTTAAATTTTCCGTCATTGTTTAAGGAATATTCCAATAAGGGCAGAATGTTTCCACAAGGTCACCAGAAAATTTCATAAATTTTCTTGACATTTTTAGCATCCTTCCAATCCACTCAGTGAATATTATTTGGTTAAAAATGTTGTCTAGAAAATTCCTCGATGCATCTACCTCATAAAAGGGCTTCTTTTGATGATTTTCGTGTCACATGAATGCAAATTTATTCAAGAGACACATTCCCAATAAGATCATTACAAAGCACTCAGCTAGCCCTTGATACACAATTTGATGTATCCAGTGCTTTTAGAGCCCTTGAGTGGGATCCCATTCTCATGGTTATTTACTCGTATTATCTTACATTAGTGTGAGAGTTCTATATTAATATCGAGGATAAGGATAACTATGAGATCCTTGACATTCAGTCTGCCAAGGGGAGTGGCGATGCCATACGTAAAAAAGGAAGAAACTCATAGAATAGTAGAGGTAAATAGAACTTTTGCTTGTTAGGTTTTATTTTTAATGTATTTTCATATGAATTTAATCCAATTTGAAGGCACATTGCTTCCAATTTATTGCTAAGTTGCTTAATTATGTTTATAAATGATGTAAAATGCAGATGGAATCCAATTATCTAAGAAAATCCAAATTAATTGATTAAAAAGATGAAAATACTAAATTATCCTAATTTTTC
>JAOXYD010255373.1:0-16128 GCA_028565735.1 Pinacopodium congolense
GGTGTCGTTAATGGTCTAGAAATCATAATATTCTTGCATTCTTTCCATCTAATCTCCAATTCTTCACATCAAACTGCTATTTAATCATTTCTAAACATAAATTAAACATTTAAACACTGAAATAGGGGTAAATTGACATCAAATAACAACCAAAAACGCTATGAATTTACCCCCTGACAGAAGAAAAAGAGGGACAAAGTGGCTCTTAATCTTAAATCTTGACTGTCTAATTATTACACTTTGCCCAATTGATTGTTCTTTATTTGATTGATTAATTTTAGTTCATTTTCTAGTTTTTAGCATTTAAAATTATTTTCTTAAACAAAGTATAACCTAAACTGAGTGGTGACTAACCATAATCCTCTTGAGATAGATACTATTATATTATAATTGTATGACTTATATATTTGCAATATAACGTAAAGCTAGTGAGCATTTATCTACACACATAAAGTATCTCATCAATTTTTTGGCATTGTTAATAGGGATTGTTTATTTAGTATCTTGTTTAATTTGGGTGGCTTTAATTTAAGAGTTTTGATACTTTTCCTTGTGAATTTGCAGTTGCATGAACACAAGGAGCAGTAGAAGGTCCACCGAATTGAGTGACAAAGAGTTATCAGATATATCAAGCACCAAAAAAAGTTAAGAAGAGTAAAGCGCCAAGAAGGAATATGATAGAAGAAGGAGAACAAGGAGGTACTAAAAGGATACTGATGGATTTTACGATGCCAAGTTTTAATTTTAAGGAGTTGCAAGGCATACTATATAAGCAAATAATTTTTAGATAAAGATGGCACTCCTCAATATACTCCAATCCAATGTGCAGTTTTACGAGTGAGCTAATAATGACCCCAACACCCATCTTGCCAATTTTTTGGAGATATGTGATATATTTCAATTCAATGGGATGCCAGATTATGCAATGAGATTGAGGTTGTTTCCCATCACCTTGAAAGACTAGGCTAAAGCATGCTATAACTCGCTCATTTCAAGTCAGATCACCACGTGGGAGTTGCTAGACCAACCTTTTCTTGTTAAGTACTTCCCTTTGACCAAGAATACAAGGATTATAAAGGAGATCACAAACTTTTAGCAAAGTTATGGAGAGTCATTATATGAGACTTAGGAGTGGTTTAAGGAGTTATAATGAAGTTATCCACACGAAAATCTTTCGAAGGAGTTCCTTCTCCGAACTTCCTACAATAGGGTTAATCAGAGTACTAGAGGAACCATAGATGCAGCTACAAGAAGGTCTTTGATGAGAAAAACTACAGATGCAGGTCATGACTTCTTAGAAGAGTTGGCGAGCAATAGTTGGATGTGGTCCAATGAAAGGAGTAGACAAGGTTCCAAGGAACAAAAAGGTATAATTCCACTTGACTCGGTGGCAACCTTACAGGCACAGATTTTAGCCCTCGCCAAGCAATTGAGAAACATGAAAAGAGCCTTTTCATCTACATTTAAAGCCAAGCAATTTCAATATGAGCTTTGTGGGCAAGATAACCATGGAAAAACATAATTCTTCTTGTTAGGAGATAGTGACACTGGGCAGATAAGTTATGTGGGCCAACCATAAAGAGGTAACAATCTTTATTCCAATACTTATAATCCAAGGTGGAAAAACCAAACAAATTTTGTTTGGAATACTAACAACACAAGTGGCCAAGTGACAGAAAAAGGACCTCCTAGATTTTAATAATATCAATTCAGCTCCTAAAAGAATAAGATGGATAAGTTAATGGATTTTTGGGCCCCAAATTTACAAGCCATGAGGAAAGCCAAAAGAGGATGTAGGCAAAGTTTGATCAAATCGTGAAGAATCATGGTTTATCCATCAATAACTTACAGGTTCAAGTAGGGAAACTAGCCAATGCTATTCATATAAGAATGTAGGTAGCTTATCAAGCAATACCGAGGCCAATCTAAGGGAAAAACTCAAGGCTATTACACATTTTATAGTGGCATGAACCTATGGGAGTTAAATGTGCAAAAGGAAAACCAAGCAAAGGAAAAGGCAAGGAGATAGATAAAGAAAAGTTAAAAGAGCAGGAAGAAGAGAAGCTATATGTGCCACCACCAACCTACAAGCCTAAAATTCCATATCCACAAAGGGTCAAACAATGCCAAGTAGATATTTAATTCTCTAAACTCTTGGAGAAGTTGAAGAAGCTTCAAATTAATTTGTCCTTAGTGGAAGCGTTGGAGTGTATGCCTAAGTATGCAAATTTTCTCAAGGACATATTGACACATAAATGCTTATGTGATCATCTCAAGTGAAATGTTGTCTAAACTATAAGACTTAGAGAGTTTTAATATTCAATGTGTTGTTGGTGATTTTGAATTTTCCAAATACTTATGTGATTTAGGTATAAGTCTTAACTTGATGCCTTTGCCTATTTTTAGGAAATTGGGGTTAGGAAACATGAAGCCAACATTAATCCTCATCCAACTTGCAAACCAATTCATCAAGAGGCTATATCGGGTAGTAGAAGATGTTTTGATAAAAGTGGACAAATTTATAATTCCTATTGATTTTGTTTTGTTAGATTTTGAAGCAAATACGAATTGTCCATTGATTTTGGGTAGGACCTTTATGAATACTGGTAGGGAATTAGTTTATGTGCATGAAGGAAAACTAATTTTGAGTGTTGGTGATGAAAAAGTTGAATTTAATATGATTAAAACTTTGAAGAAGTCAGTGGATGGTAATGCTTGTATGAAGATTGGCATTGTGGATGATTGTGTGAAGGAGATTGAAAAGGAGGTTGAGAAAGTGTTTGAAGTGCATAGGGATGAGAGTATGGAGCATGGAGAGTTACGTGGAGAGGCTAAACAAGAAGCACTAGAGAGAACGGATGCTTCCATAACCCCTTCCATTATGTTGCCACCCACACTATAACTAAAACCCTTACCTTGCCGCCTTAGATAAACCTTTATAAGTGAGGATCACACCCTACCCATCTCATATATAACCAATTGGAATTTAAGCATGAGGAAAAAGTGGTAGAGACTATTAAGAAGATGATGATAGCCATGGGATGGCAAATTTCTGATATTAGTGGAATTAGCCCCAAAAGAGGTATATTGACTTCCACCTTGTAAAATACCTCCAATACCTCTCTCTCCTTCTCCTACAACTTGTTCTTTTCTAACATGTAAGAAAATGGAAAAAAAAATTGGTTAGTATTAACGAGGTGTGACGTACTAACCTTAGGAGAATGATCCTCCTCCTCCATTACTGGCTCAATTTCTTCTTCTCCTCCTTGCTTCTCTTTCCTTTGTATTGGACCTTCAATTTTCTTACCACTTCACAAGGTAATGGCATAAGTATCTTCTCTTGAGTTATTCTTAAGCTGACTAGATAGTCTTGTTAAGTTTTGGCCATGTAACCTCCCTGCTACATTAGTTAACTAACTCGCCTAATTTTCCAAGTTCTTTAAACCACTCTTCGCTTCCTGCTGGAATTGAAGAGTGTTACTAGCTAAACCCTTAATAATTTCTTCCAAAGACATACCTCTAGCTTGTTATAGTAGTGTGGAGGTGGGGGCCTCAATTGAAAATGCAGTTGATTCTGGTGGAAAGCTAGTGGTGTGTGGAATCCAGATTTTTGTTATTGCTACTGCTGTTGCTATTGATATGTGGAAGGTCACATATTGAAGCTACTCCCTTGTTGTGGATTGCCATATCTGAAGTTAGGATGATCCATCCACTCCTGATTGTAGGTGGGAGCGAAAGAATCATACCTCCACTGTTACCTTTGAAATTCTCCAACTCCATTGACCTGTTATTCATCTTCCAAAGTAGGGCAAGTATCAGTAGAAGGGTCAGCTAACGTACAGCTACCACATACCTTGGTGAGTCCCTTCCCATCACTACCTACTACACTAGAGAAATTAAGTCGACTACTTACTACTCCAACATGGAAATGGACACCTCCTTCATGCTTTGTTGAGGAGGAGGCACTATTATGATTGCCCAAATACTAGGAATTCAATGCCATTACTGCTATCAAGTTCTTCACATCCTCTAGTGTCCTATCAACCAAAGCTCCACAACTTGCAACATCAATCATAATCCTGTCTATAAGTAATAAACCTTCATAAAAATATTGAATTAGTAATTGTTCATTTATCTAATGGTTGAGACAACTGTTGCAAAGCTTTTTAAAGAACTCCCAATACTTTTGCAATTACTCCCCTATGTCTTAATTAATACCATATAGTGGCTCTCATGATGGGGAAGAAATTCTCTAAGAATGCCTGTTGCATCTACTTTTATGTATTGACCAATCCGATAGGTTAGTTATAAAGACCTCTTTCACCATATTTGCTAAGGAAAAAGGAAATGCCTTTAGCTTGAGTTGTTCCTACTATGATTCCTACTTGCTTCATGCCCAAACATGTTATGTGAAATTCCTTTAGGAATTTGTTCAATAATGGTACTTGGTCCTAATGAGCTAGTGTCTCAAAAACTTGCAAAGAAAGAAACTTCTAGCTTATCATCCAGATAATTAATACAAAGAAAATTATAATTAAAAGTAGGAGTTGTATGCTCCTTTAATGTGTGCTAATGAGGTTCCATAATCTCTTCTGCTAATTCTTCCTCTATAAACTCATTCCAACTTTTTTCAACTTCTTCTTCAAAGGACAAAGAACTATCACATTCAAGAAGATGAGTATGGCTAGCTTGCTCACTTTAATAAAACCTAGTATGACCGACAATAAAAGAAAGAGAAAAAAGGTAAAATGGAAAAAGTAATGCACTCTTCTTGTCCTTAGCAAATTTTTGCATTCGAATGTATTTTAAAGAAGTGTGGGGCGTGCAAAACAAATGAAAGGGTGATAAAGATTAGAAAACATAAAAATAAAAACAACACAAGAAAAAAAGTAACACACACCATCCCCCGAGTAATGATGCTACAAATTTGATAGCCCGTCACAAACTACCAAATAATAAATTCCTAACTACCTAACTATGTAGTAGGATGAGCTGGGGTCAAACCATAAAAATTTAGGATGTAAATGCTATTTTGAATGTTGTATAGAAAAATAAAAACTAATGTAATGAGAACCAAATAAGCTAAAATATAATGAATGCAACTAAAGAGGAAAGCACAAGGTAAAAGATAATAAACTAAAATCAATATCGAAGAAATGGGCTAAAGGTGTCATCAAGATTATGGGATAATCATCTATCCTCAAATCCAAATAAATGGTACTTCAGCTAAGATGTTAGCCTATAGATCCGAACAAGCTCTCAAATCCTTAGTTCATTTAAATAGGTAAATCTAGCAAGCTCTAAACATACCTTTAACTTCTTTATAACCTTGAATAGGCTTTCTAAGTTTAATAGTGAAGAAGTGTTAAGTAATATAGAATGACTAACTTAGGCCACTAACTCGCAAGCTCAGAAAGTATAACCTAAAGATTTGGAAGTTTATATTAATTGGTTAAGTTTGCCTACAAATCCAACTAGTCTTTTGTTATTTTCGAAAATTGATATTGGCTATTACGTATCAAAAGCTCAATCCTAGCATTTGAATTAGGAAATTACCAAAAGGGGGATCAAACATAGAAATAACTCCTAATTCCTAACATTAAACCAATGTCCTAATATAATATTGTAATCTTTAGTTGACTAAGTGTTGATTTGGTCAATTTTCAACCTAACAAGTTTTACAAGTTTTATATGATTCATAATCAAAAGGATACACATGTTATTATATGTAACTTTATGATTCATATGATGTTGTTAACTAACGTGGCATAAAAGGATAGTCTTGAATATCTAACTTTGAATTTTTATCACTAATGTTAAGCATACATCATTATTGATCCAATAAATACAAATTATTTTTATAAATTTAGGTTAACTATGTTTCCTAAATAATATATTTTTTATCATGTCTTAGACATTATGGTAATGTTGAATCCAAATTCAATATCATATACCTTTTATAGTGTTGGTAAGAAAATTCATGTCATTATCCTTTTTTAATAAAAAAATCTATTATCATACTATGGAAAATTCCTACCTTTAATAGGCTCAACTAAGTGAAATAATTTCTACCAAGCATTATTCCTTTCAGTTCTATTCTATGTAACTATTTACATTGTGCTACCAAGGTGCCTGGATTCATCTTACATATTGCCTTGAAAGTCCATAAGATATTAGTCAACTCAAAATATTACTATATTTTGTCATTCATACAACATTGACATACCTATCAAACTTTTCATAAAAATCCTCAACATTGATTATAAGAAGATCACATAATGGACATCAAACTCTTCTTTCTATCCTTGAAAACTCTTCTAAAACCTAATTTGTGTCCAATAAATTTTTTCACTACTTAGTATCAACTATACTTTCAAAGGTAATTTACTTGTAAGAATAATATAAATGTAAAGAAAGAAAGTAATTACTTAAATTTTATGAAAATAGAATACAGTTAGGACTTTAGTAAGTATTTGATTACTCTCACTATTTTGTTTAAAATAATAGCCCTCACTATCAAGTGGGCTAGGTCCTATTTAAATTTAGTTGATCTTTAGTTTCCTTAACAAACTAACTAAACATAAAATACTTGGATAATATTTTTATCTAGATCTAGGGATAATAAAAGAACAACTTATCAACCTTTTTAGATTTTTTTTAGTCTAATATTCAACCTTTAAAATTTTCAATTAAGTGTCCAACCTTTTAAAAGACATTTAATTCAAGAAAAAAAAGTTAGACATTGTTAGTTTTATACTGACTAAACAAATAGGACCAAGCATCTAAGTAAACACGTGGACAAAAATGAACATAGGGATGTTCATATAAGCAAACAAATAAAATTTTCCCGACTAACCCAAATTGTTTTAACCACATTCGATCCATATGAACTCTTTTGCCTATCCCATCCTAGCTTAACCTTAATTTAGTTCACATACTCAATCAAAAATTACCTAGCTTCTTATTTGCTCTCTCCATCGTCAAAGCCCTCTAATACTCTAGCCTTAGCTTTTGTTGATTTAGGATTTCTTTCTCCCCTTTTCTCTCTTCTTTCATCTATTTTTCTTCTTCTATGCATCCATTTTTACCGCGCATCCATGTCTCTCAATTTTCTTCATTTCCAACTAGACCAAAAAATCTATGTCTACTTCATTATAGTTCTCTCTTAAGGTTTCTAGATAAGATTAGGGTGTAATCAATTTAATGCATTATGTTTCGATTACCATTTAGTGTAGATTTCTTTTCCTTAATCTAGTTTTGTGTTTTCTCTTCCATTTCCCTCAAAATTGATAAATGTCACTAACTTGTTCTTTGAGTTAATGTAAAATGCTTATATGAAATGTATGGAAGAGTGTGAATTTAGTTTTAGTGCTCCTTAGACTAGATGCAACAATGTTAATCGATTCTAATTCTAGAAAAAATGTTATATCTTTATGATTCAATGCTACACTAGATATGTGGAGCATGTCATCTTCACATAACATTAAGCATTAAACTGAATTAGATTCCAACACTAAACGTGATTTGAATTATGCTATATATGGTGATTATCACTAATAATAAACTAATAAATATTAAACCATAATAAGATTTTATTATTGAAATGTGTCCTTGTAACTTAATTTTGGCTTAAAACTCCAAGAAAAAGTTTGGTAGAAATATAAGTCAAATTATAGATGGAAATTCAATGATTCCATTGAGTCATCAATTTTTCTATTTTTGTTAGTTTCATACGCACTTCTTGGACTAGAATGGATACTGAAACGAACTTTATCTCCTATTCTAGACATGAAGTGAGTTCTCCTGACTTTCTAGTTTTTTAGGGATTATCTACAATTTTAACATTATTCAATTTGCTTACTTTTTGTATTCCTTGCCACATTTTAGTCTGAAGGTTATTGGTTTTTTTTAATGGTTCAATACCCCCCTCCCCCCAAAATCTATAAAAGAGTTATGAGCATCATCCCTAGTCTTTTAAGATAAATAAGTTGGAAGAAGAAAAAAAAGGCTGAAGATCAAAATAAAAGTTCTAATTATCGTATTGTTTATGATTATAGTCATAAATTGCTATTAATAGGTATAGACATGAAAGGATTAGTTTTAACTTTTATATATGGAATTGATTATGTAGAAATATTATGAAATTAATAATGTTTTATGAAGTTTGAATCTAATTGTGAAGGGGTAGGATGTACCATTTATATGCTATGTTTTACCATAATCTCATGATTTGTTTTTAGTATCATGTGCATATTTCCTTCTACTCCTAAGATTCTAACCAATTATACATAATATTGAAATCCTAAAGACTAATGGGTTGATTAAGCTATGCAATGTGTTCAAAGGAAGTTGGATTCAAGATGAAAGTTTTGATTCCTCTTTATGCTTTTTTGCAAAGTGTTGATCAATTGTTTGGCTAAAGGGAAAAGAGATTAAGGGTATACAAAATGAAGGTGGAGACCTAAGAATTAGGATATTCTGAAGCTTGATGTTCATTAAATTCCTAAAAATATATGTGGCAAAAGGATTGTTTTTGTTGGTGATTCAATAGGTAAAACACAATGGGAGTCTTTGATATGCATGATGATGATTAGTGTTGAGGATAAGAAAAGTGTTTATAAAAACTTTTAAAATTTTAAAGGTTAATGCCAAGTTTGAAAACTTTAAAACTTAAAAAAAATTTCAGCCAAGTTCAGTATATAGGTGTGCACCCAAGATGAAGACTTGCTGCATTCAAACTTGACAAGTTAGCCATCACATTCTTAATGTAGACAGAATTAGGCATCTTGCCTTGATGTGCCGCTAATCCTTTATTATGAATGGTTGCGTTGGTTTCTATTAAGATTAAATTAACCAAATTAATTATCAAATTTAACAATTGAATCTCTTTTCCTTTAAACAAAGTCAAAACTAACTAACTGGTAAGTATACTGATCACAAGTAATAGAGTGAATATTTTAAACTCGAATTATCATCCCACAAAGATCACTTATAATGAAGAGTAAGGAAAATGGCTCACAATTATCTAAAGACACCAATTTGAGAGAATAAATTAACTAAATTTACCAAATTATACTAAAGAGCTTCCAATTTTGGAAGTAATATTAACTTTGAAATTTAAGGTTGCTTAATGAATTAAATGGTCAAGAAAATATTTTTCAATGATCTAAATGGAATAATAAAGGATCAAGGGACTTTTCCTAAGGAAACTTCACTAATTCAAGACAAGGTTATGATCAAATTAATGTCTTTTCTCTTACTTTTGAAGTTTAAGATTTGGTACACTCTTAAATCAATGAAAAGAAGGCTTAAAGTGCAAGAAGCTTAATTTAAAAATCCATAATTTTAGATTAATACCCTTAAGATTAACCAATAATTGGTCCTGTGTTGATCAAAATCAAGTTACTTATTAATTTTCTAAGGGATTAAGAGATTGATCCTTTTCTTTCTCCATTTATCTTCTTAATCATAAACAATCAATTCAAGACAAGCTTTAAACATTCAAATAAGTAAAAGACAGCCCTTAATTATGTCTAAGCATGTATTCAGATCATTAAAAAACCATTCCTCAAACACAAATACATTCAACCACTTATTTAAATTAAGAAAGAAAGGATACCATGCATATAACTCACATTCTTAAATATATAAGATCAAGAGTGGATTTCAATACAAAAGATAGGATTAGAAAGCACTAAATAGAGCCACAACCATGCCAGAAAATCTAAGACATTTGATTGAGCTTTTAAAATCCACAAAAAGAACTTGAATCTACAAAGAAAATCAGAAAATATGAAGAACACTAGTTAGAAGCCCAAAGCTTTGAGAGAGTCTGAAGTTTGATATGAAAAATGTGTTTCTCTATGTCATTCTTGTTGTTTTCGGCTTTCAGGCCTCCATATATATGTCAGTTACAAGTGCAAAGCAACTTGTGTAAGTTGCAGACAATAAAATAAGAGATCCAACTGGAAACATGTCAACTGGTACCTAAACGACGCTTAAAATGAGTACAACAGCGGGTTATGAATGCTTCATGATCATCCCTATCTTCAAGAGTAAAACAGCGGGCTGGCTAGCATAATGGCAGGCTGCTTGAGGTCATCATTTTATTCTAAATTTCAAAATTTTTATGGCATAATCTTGACTTTTGTTCAAGTTTTAGCTTCCATCTACAAGGTTAAGCATTTATAAACACAATTAAGCAACTTAACAGCAAATTATGAGCAATATAGCTTAATTTGACATGAACTGGCTATGAAAATGCTAAGAATTCTTAAGCTATCAATTCCCCCACATTTAGCTTTTGCTTGTCCTCAAGCAAATCATGTAATCATCAAGTTCAACATAGCCTATAAGTATAAGAAAACGTATCTAACTCCTCAAACACTATCAATGGACCAATTTCCTTAGATTTTCAAACATTATGCATCTAAAACATGGTATATAGTTAATTAAGTGTACTAAGTCACAAATAACTTTAAATCACTTCATGTTTCATAAAATTCAAACACAATCACACTTCCATTCCACATACAAAAATGAATAGTGATAAAGCAAGATGTATCGTCTTTCAAAACTATCAAACATTCTTTATTCATTAAAACAAAACATAAAGAAAAAAAGTGAGCTTTTTGGACACTTAGTTTAGAGGTCAAGTAATCTTATTACAAGAAGATGAATATTTTGTTGTGAACATCCCCAGTACATCAATCAAATCACCTCACATTTCATGGCTACTAACTCCACTTATGAACTTCAACCAATTGGTTTGAAGTCGGCGGAGTGAACAAACTCACTTATCGCTTACTTTTTCTTTTCTTTTCCTCTTTTTTTCTTTCCTTTTATTTTTTTATTTTTTTCATTTTTTCTTTTCTTTTCAAATTAAAGTAAGATGATATTATATTTTAAAAGAAAGCACATTTTGCTTTAGAACTATGCATTTTAAACATGGAACTCCTAATAATCAAAAGATGTCATCATCCAAAACATGAAGTAATTTAAAATCATTCAATCTTTAACATACTTAGTCTACCATATAATATCTAAAAGGGGCATAATAAATGAAAACAAAAGGAAAAATATCCAATGACATGCATCAAAACTGAAAAAAAGTTTCACAATTATAGATTATGTTGGAAAAGATGACAAAATGAGACACTTTAGGACAAGTTAAGCACCAATGTGAAATATTATATTCCTCCCCCACACTTAAATACAGCTTTGTCCTCAATTTTGTGAAAAAAAAAAGAGAGGAAAGCATGAATATAAGGGGAAAAGGAAAGAAAGCCCCAAAAATGATAAGAAAATATTAAGTTAGTTCCATTGAAAAGGGAATTACCATTAAAATCATACATGAAAAAGATCATTGAACAAGTGAAAGCAACAGGTATAATAACTAAAGACAAGCTCCTAAAATAGATATCATGAATAAAAAAACAAAGATCATTAAGTTAAAGACAAGTAAAAAGTAAAAAGAAAGCACACCAAACACTATGAACCTAATAAACAAAACAAACTACTAAAAGCTAAGAAGAAAAGAGCCTAGATTAAGGAGAATTGAAAAGAGTAACAATATAAGCAACTTCATTAACTGATCTTGGGGAATACAATTTAGCTCCATAAGGAAAGGCTTGAATAACATCATAAGGACCAAACCATCTTAAGTTTAATTTACTAGGGAAGAGTCTCAATCTGACAATATATCATAATACCTTATCACTAAATTTGATATCCTATTGAATAATGTTCTTTTCATGCCATTTCTTAACTTTTTCCTTTTAAAGTTGAAAATTTTCATAAGCATTTAAACAAAATTCATCCAACTCATTCGATTATAAAAGACTTTGCTCACCACTTTATCTCGAGTCGAAATTTAAAAACTGAATAGCCCAAAATACTTTATGCTCTAATTCAACTAGCAAATGACATGATTTTCCGTAAATGAGGTGAAAAGAAGACATACCAATGGGTGTCTTAGAAGCGGTTCAATAAGCCCATAATGCATCATCCAATTTCAAATATCAGTCTTCCTTGATGCATTAACTGTCTTTTCTAGAATTCGTTTGAGTTCTTTATTTGAAATTTCAACCTAACCACTTGTTTGAGGATGATAAGGAGTGGAAACTTTATGCATTACACCATACTTTGATAGGAGCATGCATATACTATATACTGCTACACAATGTCTTACCATACTGTATGATCACCAATCGATGATGGCCCATAATGAAGAAAAGAATCATTGAAGCTCTGTAATGCTTTTGAGGTCCCTTTTGTAAAAGGTTCGATAATGCTCTGAGATAGAAGACACTTCTGAATAAGGAACACATTTTCTAATCAATCCATCTCTACAAATCTTGTATAAAAATGGATCATACCGTAGAAATCTTCTAGCATTTTAAAGAAACTTCTTTCTTTGTTGATATGATAAATGATAAGGAATAATTTTACTAGTTAAATAATTAACAAAATTAGCATACCATGGATCATTATCCTTCATTGCTAACAAATATTCCTCTAGAAAAATTTCCTGAATCCTATGATTTTTGCTTTTTTGCATAACTTCTTCATTCAGTCTTGAAAGATGATGGGCAATAAAGTTATCAACAACCTTCTTATGCTTGATCTCAATATCAAACTCTTGTAATAAAAGTACCTATCTGATCAATTTTGACTTAGCATTAGGATTTTCATCAAATATAAATGCTGCATGATCAATGTATACTGTCACCCTTGAAAGAACTAAGTAAGATCGAAATTTGTCAAAGAAAAAGAAGACAACCGACATTTCTTTTCAGTTGTCGTATAATTCTTTTAAGCTTCATTGAGAGTTCTACTTGCATAATGGATTGGAAAAAAAAAATTCTTCCTTTGCCCTAATACTATATCAATGGTAAAATCACTTACATCACACATCAATCCAACTGGTAATGACCAATCAAGAGAAACTAGGATGGGTGCACTAGTGAGTTTAGTCTTCAATAGTTCAAAAGCATGTAAACATCTATCATCAAACTTAAACACTACATCCTTGGTCAAGAGATCAGTAAGGGGCTTAGTTACCTTTGAAAAGTTCTTGATGAATTTACAATAGAAGCCAGCATGACCTAAGAAACTTCTAACTGCTCTGACTAAATTTGGAGGTGGGGGCTAAGAAATGACATCTATCTTTACTGGGTCTACCTATATGCTCTTACTTGATATCTTATGGCCTAAAATAATACATTCTTGAACCATAAAATGGCACTTTTTCCAATTTAAAACTAATTTTTTTTCTTTGCAACTTTTAAGCACTTTATCTCAATTTTGCAAACATGATTCAAAAGATGTGCCAAAAATAGAAAATATTATCCATGAACACCTCGATGCAAGATTCTATCATATCTGAAAATCTAGCCATCATACACCACTAAAAGGTTGCTAAGGCATTGCATAACCAAAAAGGCATGCGCTTATAAGCAAATGTCCTATAAAGATAGGTAAATGTTGTTTTCTCTTGGTCATCAGAGGAAACTGTAATTTGCAAATACCCACTTTACCTATCTAATGCAAAATGAAAATTGTGCCCAACCAACCTTTCAATAACTTGATCAATGAAAGGTAAAGAAAAATAATCCTTTTTGGTGGCATTATTTAGTTATCTATGATTTATACACATGCGCTAGCCAGTTACCTTCTTCTGGCTATTTGTTCATTCTTTTGATTTGGAACCGTAGTAATACCACATTTTTTATGTACTACTTTAACAGGGCGAACCTAAGGTGAATTAGAAATGGGATAAATGATACCAGCATCTAACAACTTGACCACTTCATTCTTTACTACTTCTTTCATATTCGGATTTAACCTTCTGTGGTTAAACTTTTGGTTTACTTCCTTCTTCCATAAAGATCTTGTATGTACACACAGAATGACTTAACCCTTTATGATTAGAAATTATACCACCTATGGCTCCTATATGATCTGGCAACACAGTTTTCAACTCATTTTCCATCTTATCATCTATATATGAGGAAATTATGACTGGTAAACTAAATGGAGGGCTAAGAAAAACATACTTAAAATGCACTGGAAGAGGCTTAAGTTCTAGTTCAGGTGGCTCTTATATGAAAGGCTTTAGTAAAGGCTTAATCGGTTTTTCTAACATTTTAAACTTCTTAAAAGGATACTAGCCATAAGACACCTTTCTTGCATCTAATGTACTCAAAGCTTCACTAAGCCCTTCTTTATTCAAATCTAAAGACTACGAATGAGTCAACACCTTTTATATAGGATCATCACATAATTCAACCAAAGGTTCACTTTCGAAATGCTTAACTCCTATAAAATTACAACAATCATGGTCTATTGGGTACTGCATTACTTGAAACATATTAAATTCAATCTCTTCATCTTGGAGTCTCAGAATCAACTTACCACCATGAATATCAATAAGTGCCCTAGCCGTAGTCATTAATGGTCATCTAAGAATAATAGGCACTTGCAGTCTTCTTCCATGTCCAACACTAGAAAATCCATGGGACAAATAAACTTATCCACTTTCAATAAAATATCTTCAATAATTCCTTGTGGATATGTGATAGATCTATTTTCTAATTGCAGTGAGACTGTTATAAGTTTTGGCTCTTCCAACCCCAACTTCTTAAAGATGGATATGGGCATTAAATTTATACTTGCTCCTAAGTCTATCAAAGCCCCATCTATTTGAAAGTCGCCAATGACAAAAGGAATAGTAAAACTACCAAGATCCTTAAGCTTAGGGGGTAACTTCCTTAGCAAGATTGTAGAACATTCTTCATTTAACTTTACGGCCTCGTAATCCTCTAATTGTCTCTTCTAGAAAAAAATGTTCTTCAAAAATTTTGGATAATTTAGCATTTGGGAGATACCTTTGTAAAAGGAATATTTATATGTAATTTCTTGAACATATCCAAAAATTTCCCAAATTGCTTATTAAGGTTAGCATTTTTTAGCCATTGACGGTAAAGGATTCTATACTTCTAAGGTTCTACAATTAGATCAATAAACAACCTATAAGGTTGTTGTCGTTAATCATTTACCACTTCCTTACCTTTTTCATTGTCATTTTCTTTTTCTACTTCTATTGTGGGTCAAATTGATAGAGTTTTCATGATTAATTTTTTGAATTATGACCCCAAATTCAGTGCTTAATTGTTAAATTTATATGTTTTGTGTAATTTTCAAGATAGAGATAAAAGATGGAGATTGAAGCAAAAACTAGAAGAAAGTGCTTAATTTTTGTCTCTCAATGGCACCCTACTAAACCACAATTAAAGGATTAACAGGGGGTCGTTAATAGAGATAAAATTCAACCATCAACGACACCTTCTAGACCGAGATTGTCCATCGGTGCAGCTCGCTATTGAAGGATCAGTCAATAATATCCACCCCAAATCTCCAAGATTGCGGTTGTGGTGCATCCCCAATTAATGTCTTTGTCTTCTAGTACATGTTAGAGGCTTCTTCAGCTGTAAAAACAAACAAAATAAAACAAATAATCTCCATATTTTTCACAGTTCTCCTAGTTCTCTCTCCATAGTTCTTCACTTAGTCTTTAGCTTCAAACACTTTATTTTTTGAATTTGAGTGTTGTTTCTGAGTTTCTAAACATCTGAGCTTGATGTATAAACATATTTATGTGCTTATAACTCATATTCAGGGGGTTTCTAACTCATATTACTTTTTATTATGCTCTTCTTTTCAGATTAATCAAAGCACTTTTCCTTATGCTTACAACCTTATATGTTCTTTGATTTTTCTGCAAATTTGAATCAATTCAGAGGTTGTGGTACATTCTAGATCAAGTTGGGAGTTACAAGACACGTCCAAAAGTCTTACAAACTTGTTTTTTGTACACTCTAAACTTATAAATTCAGCCTGTTTTTATAGATATATCAAGATATATTGAATAAGTTATATGTTTTATTTGTCTTGATCAATATATGTGGCTAATTCATTTTTATTTCTAAGGATGGATGTTTTTATGATTTAAGAGAGCTTAAAGACATGTTAAAGGTTCTGTATTTTGTTTATTTAAAGATTAAATGAACTGATTTTGGGCTGGACAGTTAAGATTAGTTTTTAAGACAAGTTAAGCATGAGAAATCA
>JAOXYD010255384.1:0-16128 GCA_028565735.1 Pinacopodium congolense
TTTTATTTTCTGCACTTACTATGAATGAATTTAATAAGGTTTCGATGTGCGAAACAACTCGCAAAATTTGACACACATTTGAGGTCACAGATGAGGGAACTAATTAAGTGAAGGAGAGTAAGGTTTCCATATTTACTCATCAATCTAAATTGTTTTCCATGCATCATGATGAAGTTTCAAATATGCATGCTATATTCATTAACATTATTAATGCATTAAAAGGTTTAGGGAAATGATATTTAAATGTTAAATTTGTAAGAAAAAAATCTTAGATCCTAACCTAAGGAATGGGAAGCAAAGGTTACCACCATCCAAGAGGCATAAGACCTAACTATGTTACCTTTGGAAGAATTGATATGTTCTCTTCTCATGCACAAAATAAGGCTTAAGGAGACCAAGACCAAGGGAGAGGAAGTGCTTTAAGAACAAACATTGGCATTCAAGGCAATGAAAGATGAGTAATATGATGAGGAGACCACTTTAGATGATAGTAAAGATGGCATAGCTCTTTTCACCAGGAAATTCAAGAGAATTTTAAAGAATGGATGCTCCAAGAGAAGAATCAAGGTAAGAATGATTTTAAAAGAAAGTAATCTAATAAAATTATTTTTTACTATAGAAACTAGACAATTTGAAGAACTAATGCCCACATATTGAGGATAATGAGAAGGAAAAAAATAAGTACCAAGAAGGAAAAGAAGAAGAAGAAGGAGAGGAAGAGGAGGAAAGGCCTAAAGGTAATGTTGTGGAAGGCTTTAAGGGAATCAAAAAGTGAGAAATTTAAGAAGGAAGTTGCATTTGTCTCATGGCATTAGATAATGAGGTATCTTCTACTCCACACCTTTGTTTCGATCAAAATAATGAAGTTGAATATAGCTTGAGTTGTCATGATTTAGTTAGATTCTTGGAAAGTGTGAACTTGAAAATGAACAAATTATGTTCCAATTACAAGGAATGTGTGAAGTTGATTAACAAACTTAGGTTAGAGAATAATAGTTTAAAGATGCATTTGCATCATTTAGAAGCTAAGTGTAATTGTTGATGAAGATAGAAAGAAAATTATGCATTGAAATGAATTTAAAAAATGAGGTAAATTATTTAGAGGAAGCTTTAGAAAGTTTCACTAAGGATAAGGAGAAGTTAGATAGTATACTTAGAGCTAAGAAATTATCAAATGATAGACATGGCATGAGTTTCACTAAAAGGAGTGAAATTCCTAATGTTAAGACCAATTTTATGAAGGGTAAGAACCTAGATAAAGAATAGGTCTATAGGAAGTCATTTCAAAATGGTTCATCAACATCTAGTTCACAACCTAGGAAGAATAACCATTCATTTACATATTCATCAAGGCTCATATTTAGGGTGAATGTTCATGTCTCTAGGAATAGGCATAATTTATTTTCTAATGCAAAAGTTGAAAACAATGCATATGGGCCATATATTAGACAAACTTTAGCCAACCTATGATCAAGCATAAAAAATGCATATTCAACCATCTCGAAACTTCTCTCCCATATATTCTTTGCTAAGGATCAGACAAGACACATGCCCCCCCCCTCTCTCAAATAGAACTCAACGTCTTACTATCACAAAGCAGAAGGAGACAAAGCAAAACCCTAAGTATTTAAGCCAAAAAGCGGAGACTATTTAGAGAGGGCGGAGAGTTTAAACGACTTGAAAACAAACCTAGGTGGAAAAAAAAAGGACAGGTCACCACTTCTAAGACAAACCATCTCCACGCCATTTGAAAAACAAGTTTTTAAGGAATCAAGCATCAAGCCTTCATTTTAAGCCTTCATTATTTATTTTTTTTATTTTTCCCAATATGTTTTGTATTTTGGAAAATATGGATATGGATGGATTTATTTATATTATGAGTGGCTAAAGTAATTTTGGGAATTATTGTTTGAACTATTTGTGAACTCTTGTGGTTAATTTAATGTATAAATGTTTGTGTTGTCTATTGAACTTAAAACGTTACAATAAATCGAAAGAGTGAGTTTGGTAATTTTTGTTAAATGTACAATGAGAGTTGGCATTTTATAGACCTATAGATAACATCTTATTAATTTATTAGCAAGAGATTTTGATAAATTAATACAATGCCTATAGGTTGGCTTCACGTCTAGTTGAAGGTTTTGGAAAGGCTTTATATATCAAGAGATCTCAAAGTTAATCCTAAATTATTTTATTAAAGGATTGAAATATATTGAATTTTCATACACATTTTTTACGTCATTTTAATCCTATTCTTTTGCTTAAATGCTTAATTTTTGTTCTGTTCAAATTTTCATGTAGATATGTTAACGAAACTTAAATACGAATTAAAAGAACAATGTTTGGAAGATAAATAAGCAAACTAAACAAAAAGAAAGGTTTTCAGGAGTGGACAAAAATAGCTTTTAGAAACACCATAAAAAATGAAAGCTTTCAAGGAGGAAAATGGAGGCATTAAATGGCACTTCAATGTAGTGCTTAAAGGAGGGCATAAGCGGCATTATAAAGGGAGCTTCACACTCAAAATGCAACACTTAAGGAGTTGTCTCTACACACATCAAAATGGAAACATTAGGCTCTCCAAGAGGAGCTTCAATCCATGTCTAATGAGCTATCTAAAAAGACAACCTTAAGGGGAGACAAAAGGAGGTAGAGAGCATGGCTGGTAGGGTTTGGGGATAACTATAACATTAGTCAAAAAGAGGAGCTCTCCTCCACTAACAAAAGAGGACAACATGGAGCTGCATTCCATCAAGAAAAAAGACAGCACAAATGTGAGAGAGGAGCTGTCCAAGACATGGTGTTCTTTCTTGACAAAGGAGCTATCCAAGATTTCATCTTCATCAAATTTTGATGATGTCCACAACATCCTCATCCTTGGCTTTGGAGCTATCCAAGAAGTCTTCATCTTTAGTATTGAAGGCTGTCCATGGATAGAAGAGAAGTCGGCTACAAATTGTTTAGAAGAGAAGCTTTTAAAAAAGCTTGGAGTGTTGACGGCTTGAGAGAGGGAAGTGCATTTCTAGAACAAAAC
Source organism: Pinacopodium congolense (assembly GCA_028565735.1). NCBI lineage: Eukaryota > Viridiplantae > Streptophyta > Magnoliopsida > Malpighiales > Erythroxylaceae > Pinacopodium > Pinacopodium congolense. The sequence continues at coordinate 3,035 of JAOXYD010255384.1, forward strand.
ACGTTAGCTACCTCTGCTTTAATCAACAATGGCAGCTGGAAATGCTTCCCTTTGCTTAAGGTAGATGGTTCCAAGTAAAAGGTCTCCATGGTCAAGAACTTTAACTGCAAATGACGTTATTGAAATAGCTCTCCACAGTTTAGGAGGCACGACTCCAAGCTCTCCAACAAATGATAGATTCTTCCTTGAGTTTTCCTTGGATTTTGGCTTGAAGAGTGGACAACTTTTGCATGGGGAGGACCGATTGCAACTTGGTTTCCATTACTTTTTTTTTATATTTTCAATTAAGGATGAATATTACATTTCCCTTATTGAATGATTATGATGTTTTAAGTTTTTCTTATCTGAATGCTTCTTTTCATTTTCATTTGTTTCTCCTTTGTCTTAACTGAATATGCTTCATCTAGATCATTTAGTTTAATTCTTTCTTGTTTACTTATGTTATAGCTTTTGATTTTATTGTTATTAGTTTTGTCCTAAGCAAATATTAAGTTAAATGAAGTATGAAGTATGATTTCAAGTTTTTTCATTTATACTTTATGTCTTGATTAATATGTGTTTGATAGTTCACATTCATGCATTTTCTTAGGTTTTAATTTATTTCATTTCATTTTTTATTCAATTTATAATTTTTGTAATTTTTGTTTAGAAAGTTAGTTTAACTTTTGTTTAATTAGGTTTTCTCAATTAAGTAATATCTTAGTTAATTCGTGTTTGTGTAAATTTAAATGTTGATTTGTGTTTTTCAATTGGTGATTTTAATTTTCCAGCCCTTGGTTTTAATTATTTATTTATTTTTTATGTTCATTTAACTTTTGTTTTGCTTAATTTAATTATGTTTACCTAATTTAGTCTTGGGTTGGAAGATATTAATAGGGTTTTGGCTTAATAATGTGAGAATTGACTAGGAATTTAATTGGGCTTTATGATTAGGATTAGGATTGAATCAGAATTCCACATAAATGACATGAATAAGGGATTAATTCTTATGATTGGCCATCCTAGGTATAATTTCTAAATTAATTTCTTCGTAGAAGTTTGTGATACGTAATCATCCATAGCTAACGCTATAAGTGGCAATAGGTTAAGCGAGTTTGTAGGTAAAGTTACCTAATTAATTTAGGATTCCAATTATCTATGTTATACAATCCGACCTTGTGAGATTGTAACTTATGCTAGTCGTTCCCTAGTTTGTTAATGCTACCACGTCGTTAAATTTAGAGAGATTATTCTAGGTTACCCCATGGTTAGGGATAGGTTTTCTATCAAATAGGACCTATCTAAATTTAGCGGAACTGAGGTTTTGAGAGCATGTTCAAACCTTTAGGCTAGCATCTTAAACTATTCGCATCTTATCTTTTTAAAGGATCAATTATAAGTCTAGAATCCTGGATTTATCTTCCACCTAACTTTAGTATTTGTTATTCGCTTTTTGTTTATATGCTTTATTTTCATTAATTTTCTTTAGTGGTTAGTTTTATTGTCTTTGCTTCTAGGGGTTTTCTTTTCTTTTTCCTTTTATGCAACATTTAAGATAGCAATTCACCTTAGCTCTTTATGGGATGGACCCTAACTTGCCCTAACTACTTAGTTAGGTAGGTTAGGTAATTTTATTATTTGGTAGCTTACGACGAGCTCACCATTTGACTAGTGGCATTTAGTTACATGTTGATAGAGGGTAGCTAAAATATTAGGAAATATTGGGCCAAGCATAAATTGAATCAATTAAACCTAAAGGAAATAAATAGGGATCACTACAAGTCATATTCTTCAATCTTGATTTCTTCAAGTATTAGTTTAGAGTTTTGGCATTGGTTTTCATTGCTCGCTTTTACGTTAGTTTATTTTCATTTTATTTATATTTATAATTTTTTAACTAGTTTTTTAAATAAAACATATCTTGAATTAAGTGGTGACTAACTACAATCCTCGTGGGATCAACATCAGCTTTTTATTACAAGTTACAACCCGTATACTTGTGATTTTGAGCGTAAAACTAGTAGTTTTTTTTCATTGAACAAATTTTTTAGCTCTGTTACTGATGATTGTTTGTTTAGTGTTGTTCGTTGGTTGAATGATTAAAAATGGAAGTTCTTTAAACCGATTTTACTTTAAAAACTAAAATGATATTAAGAGAAAATCAGCGTGACGAAAGGCAAGTGTACCTATCAAACAAGTAATAAAGTGGAGTAATTTTCAGACTCCGAGTGTTGAACCCACAGGAAAAAATATATGGTATTTTTAATGTTAAATACTAGATTAATTAGATTACAATTATCCAGGAAATTCTAAATTAATTTATTAAAAGACGAAAAGATAAAATTAATGAACTATCCTAATATGCTTCAAACCTTTGCAACTTTGAATTATAAAATGATTTATAAAATTACTGAAAATGGTAAACTTATGGAATCTAGCTCTAGATAAGTGATTAATGAATTTATTGAGCTTAAAAACAAATTTAGAGGCAGCTTAGAGTTCCTTTACGAATTCAAGACAACGCTATAGTTAAGACTTATCCCTTTTCTCCATTAAACTTAGTTTGAAGTTTAGTTATGCTTTAAATCTAGCAAATGGGCTTTAATGTCAATAAGGTGAGTTCTGGACTTTTAATCTCATATCTCTATCTCTCACAAATAGTCCATGTTTGGTTATGCAGAGATTAATTTATGTTATTTATTTATTTTTCCAACAACTTAGGTAGATTTCTCGGATCCTATATTATCTTTCACTCTAATCTTAGTTGATCAGGCCAAAATTAGAATTTTAAGATAGTCAATAAACAAAATCAAACCTTATTACATGCATTCAGACTCTCATAAAATATTAAAATACAAATCCAAAGCTAGAAAAATGGAATTAAGCACACATAATCATCAAAGCATATAAAACATGCATCTTAAGCCACATACTTTGATATATCTACAAATAGAAGTTGAAATAAGTGGTTTAGAAGTTACAAAACATGTTTAGAAATCTTTTGGACAAGTCTTGAACTTCTTAACTTGATCTGGACATCAACATAGCCTCAAATTCCACAAGATCTAGCAAGAAAATTAAAGAACATTCAAGAATATACACATAAGAACATGAACTTTGATTAATTCAAAAACTAGGAGAAAATAAATAATGATCTGAGTTAGAAAACCCCTTATGATGGTTTAGAAACTCAAATATATGTCTTAGCAATGTTCTCCAACAAATAAAAACTCAAAATACACTATAAAACTCGAATTACAAGTGTTTGAACCTTGAACTATCTAAGAAAACGTAAGAGAAAAGCAAGAGTTTCTCTATCTAATTTTTGATTTGAAGTCCTCTAATTCCATCATGTTTTTTGTGTTTTCTTGGTTGTATGCAGACACCCTGGACCTTCATATGTGCTAAAAGATAGTAGAATTAATTAGGGACATACCAGAGTTGAAATCTTCAAGATTTAGAGCTAAAATTGTTGACTCTAGCAATTAACGACACCTTGCCTCCAAGTAACGACACCCTGAGAGGGTGTCGTTAGTGCTCGAGTTCTACAGCAACTAACAACCCCTTGTTCGTTAACTAACGGCATCCTGCTAAGGGTCGTTTATGGTTAGAACCAAGGGAGTTCCTTCATGTTTTTACTCCAATCTTCATCATTAATCTCCATTTTGGAAATTAAACATAATAAGATATTAATTTAACTCTTAAGCACTGAATTAGGGGTCAGAATTCAATAAATTAACCATTAAAACTATATCAATTTGACCCCTAACATGTATCAACTGAATCAAATGGAAGAAAAGATGGAAAGGGTGGCTCACTAATAATGCTACATGAAAAAGAATGTTCTTAAGTTATTTGAGATCCAAGGACTTTAAGTGCCATCCCCAATGTCATCAATACCACCCTGGGCCTATATGACTCCATTCCAAAATCATTTCATTTCTTTATGTATGATATTCTCCTAGATGATTACCTTAAAAACTTGCTCTGAACTAATTTGAATATACTAGATGCATGCTAGATGGAAATGATTAAGGCCCTCTTTCTTTTAACCTTTGACTTAAATGACCTGCTTATTTCATGGTCCCTTGAAAACCCCTTTAATCCTTTGACACGTTTGTTTTGTGAAGGAAACACCCCATTTTAAAACCTGAAAACCCCATTAGCCTTACCTATTAAAAATTCTAATAAAGTGCTAAGTAAGTATTAGTTTGGGACTTTTGGGTTACCTTTTTTTAGATGATTTGAGTAGTACTTCTACTCATAGTGTACATTACATTTAGTTTCTATTTTGTTTCCTTATTAGTGTATTAAAAGAAAGAAAAAGAAAAACAAAAGAAAAAAAATTAAAAAGAAAAAAGAAAGGAAAGGATCAAATATAGTAGCAATAATAAATGTTGAGTAGTTAGTTATATTCACATGCATATCTCATAAGTATATTTAATTGTGTTGTAACTTTTATACTTAGTGCTTTATGAATGCTTGTGAAGAACCCCTTAAGCCCTCTGTGACTCAAATTAACCCTAACCCCATTACAACCCTAAATAAAGTCCTTTTGATCTATTGAAGCATGTAATATATGTGGAAGAGAATTGGTGAATGTGCAAGCCTATAGTAGTATAGTATCCTATATGGAGTCTTGAGTGAAACACTAACCTTTAAACACTTGAGAGAAATGAGTGAATCTCATGAGCAAAATCCATTTTGATTTCATGCTTACCTTTGATCGATAGTATCATAAGTTAAGTTGTTTACTTGCACTAGTAAACACTAGTTATGATGTGTGTAGTAGTTTGACATTACAATTGGAAAAAGTTTAAAACTTGATTTCTTAAAATTGAACTGATATGATTTAATGGTTTTTTTTTATTTTTGTTGAGGATAAGCAAAGGTTTATGTGTGAGGAATTTTGATAAGTGTGTTTTTAGGTTATGCTTTTAGGTTGTTTTTATGTGTTTTAAGTGTTGTTTGTGTGTTTTAACCTCAGTTTTTTTTTTATATTTTGCATCTTTTCATCGTATTTTAGGTATTTAATTGTTTCTTGAACTGTTTAATGTTTGAGGGTAAATTTTGAGTTTATTTGAGGAATGGATTGATGTGCTTTGGCGGTTGGTTTAACAAGAAGTAGAATTCCAGCATTAGATGTGACCCAACTAACTTGGTTGAGCCATTAGGCATATTTGTAGAGTTCATATGGCCATGAAATTTGGTGGGAGTAAAATTGACATGTGAGGATTTTCAATTTAAAATTCCAAGTCAATTAGAGTGCCAGAGAAGGAGTTATAGCAAAAAAAGTGGAGGATATAGATAGTGGGAAAACAGCAGGACACGATCATTCTTATGCATGATCGTGACCCCTCTGAATGACAACAGAGTTGAACCTTGGATGAATTGAACATGGGATTTTAAGTGTTGTGACCCTTCTTTTTGACTTGTATAGGGGCTCAAAACACTAAGAGCCTCCAACAATCATTAAACAACATCTAAAAGAGGTAAAGGAGTAGATTTTTGGTGGCATCCAAAAGAGGCAACTCCATCAGCCTTGAGAATCACCAATACAAATCAACACCCATCTTTTCCAACTTTCTTAGAGAGAAAATAGGAACTTCAAGGCTTCATTTAGTTTATTTTTGCCTCTTTTACTACTTTTTCTTTTGTATGGGAAACATGAATGGTGGTTAATTTATTATTATTATGAGTGGATGAACTTTTTATAACAGTTATTCTTGAATTATTTTGTTCAACTTTTCTTATTAATTCAATGAATGGATGCTTGTGAGGTTTATTATACATATAACTTGCAACAGATTGCGAGAGTGGGCTTAGGAATTTGTGTTGGGGTGTATAATGAGGGTTAGCTCCCAATAGACCTATAAACATCCAGGTTTTCAAGTAGTTGGAGAGAGATCTTAGCTAGTTGATTAATTACCTATAGTATTGCTTTATATCTAGTCGAATGGTTAGAAAAGATTATATAAGCTGAGAGATAGCATGATTAATTCTATCTTATTTCAACTAAGGATGACTAATTACACCTTGAGAGAGTATAATTAAACTTTAGGAAATCTCGTGTCAAGCATAATTGAATTAATATGATAAGAGGGAAGCAAAATAGGGATTGAAGTAATTCATAATCTTAAACATTGGTTATCCAATTCCTACAATTTACCTTATGGATTGTTCATTGCTAGTTTGTTTAATTTTAGTTTATTTTTCAGTTTTTTATCACTTGAAATTGCCCTTTAAACAAAGTTTAACTTTAATTAATTAGTGACTAAATACAATTCTTGTGTGAAGATATCAACTTATACTACAAGTATCAATCTATGCATTTGTGGTATTTAGCGTAAAACGAGTTTTTTCACAACGAGGAGGTATTTTATTGCTATTTCAAATTTGTTAATTGATGTTTTTAAAAAAATATTGAATTTTAGCATTAAAGATAATTGAATTAATTTTTTCTAATTCTGAAACTATTTTACTAGCTTTGAATGAGAAGCCATATTCTTCTTCTTTTAATAAAGTTTTTGACAAAAATTCAAGTGATTTATAGGAGAAGTTAACTTGTGTACCCTTGGAGTTCAATTTGTTAATGATGCTAAGTGCCAAATGCTATAAAGTTGTAGTAAACCTCAATGTGAAATAGATAGAAAAATGAAGAAGGAATGATGAAAGTGAACTAAAGAGCTCTAAAAGCAAGAAGAAAAAGAGGTTTTTAAGAAAGAAAACTGTAAACACTTGACAAATAAAAAGTTCATCGAGATAAGGATGTTAAAAAAGAGCTTTGTGGGAGGCAACTCATTACTTATCTTCTTAATCTTCATTTTCTTTTATTTGATCTCATTCAATTCTTTTAGAGTCAGTGGCATATAGGTTATAATTTGCCATGTTAATTGTTTGCATTTATTTATTTTCTTGCACACTTTTTAGTTGAGTGTTACCTTATTCTTAGGTGCATTAAAGTGTCTTAAAACCCATCTAATTGTTTAAACAAAGTCAAATATTAAAAATAAAAATAAATAAAATAAAAAATAATAATGAAATCACAAGTATGGTCATGGTTGTGATCATGCTCGAGATTAGGTTGGTGGAGTGTTAAAGCACACCAAACTCGATCCCTTCTCCCAAGTTTTCATAACTCTCTCACTCTCCCGTCTTTTCAATTATCTTTTATTACTCTCCAAGCCCTAATCCATCCTTTAAATCTAGTTTGTAAGCTTTACTCCCTATGTTTTTTCATCAATTCATATGGTATGTTCTTCCCCTCTCATTATATAATTAGGAACTTTGGGTTTCTTTCATGTTTATGAGACATTATTGGGAAAATTGATGACAAATTCCATCATGTAAGTGTTCCATTATTAGATTGGAATGTCCTATTACATGAATTACCCATTATTTCATATTAACCATATGTTAATTTGTTGATTTAGCTACTTTTTTCACATAAGTGTTGATATGGTCTAAAATTTTCATACTCTTTCCACTTAGAATTGTGGATTTTGCTATCATGAGTTTTGGTGATTATTGAGTTGAAAAACTAAGTGTTAAAGTTGAACGTCTTATGAAGAGTAATGGTGATTTAATTTTGGATGGTTATTTAAAAGTTCAATGTTTAGAGAATGGAATTGATGGATGTGGTGCCATTTTGGGTTAGGAATGATTTAAAACCTTTCCATGGTATTAATATGATCTTTAAAGTTAAGGGAATTCAGGCTTTATGTTTTGATTCATCCATATTTTTCCCTTTCTTCGATTGATCCATATTTTTTACATCATTCTTATCACTTAAGCTAATGGTGATGTTTCCATAAATGTACACCATATATTTTCCAAGTGTTAAAGCTTATTCACATGATTTATTACTTACTAGAGTTAGATTTTTTCTTGTCACCTCATGATTATTTTAGCAATCCTTAACACATTGCAAAGTCTAGCAATTAGCCCCACTAAGTATCTACAGTTTGGGCATCGTAGACTCCATTAGATACTATTTTAGGAAAGGAGGATGAGACCAATTTGTTAATAAATGAGAACCATGCCATAGGAACCTATTTTGTAAGTTCCTGGCTAATTTTTAGGTCACTAAGTACATGGTGACAATAGACAAAAACAACATAATGCAACCCTTCTTAATGTCCATAGGAGAGTTTAGTTCTGTACTAGGAATAGAAGTTAGATGTTTCAAGTATGAGCTTACGATGAGATATGTCTGACTGAAGCTTGTGACCACAAATTAAGCATCTTAGTTTTAGGGTAGGATTGGTGAGGGGCAGTATAGGGTAAGTGTGACTATGATCACCTCTCTGGCATTTTGATTTCTTCATCACTTAATTAAACACATTATGAGAGGCTCGCATGAAAATGCTATGGTGTTGAAACTAAATGAAATTATTCACTTGTGGTCCATGACCGATAGCCACCCTTCTAATATCATAGGTGCAATGGCTCTCCATTTTGCCAATTAATGTACCATAGGTAGAGGGACACTAAACGACTCCTCTTTTTTCACCAGGCTAGCCAAGAATTAGGGAGTTAGATAAGATCCAAATGGAGCCTCTAGATTCTATGATATGGATTCAAATGAGACTAGTAAAAAACACTTAGAGTTCTCACACTCAAGAGAGCTCGACCCCAAGCTGATGATAGGAACACTAGTGAAGAGCTAGAGCATAGTGATGACTCTAATGAAGAGGAGTTTGGAGACATTGGAGCTAGCCCTTCCTTAAGTGCTAGGCCATATAATGCAACTTACTTTGATTAGTTCAACACTCAGGTGGAGGATTTTCTCCTTGAGATGAGAAATTATCAAGAAACAAATGACACTAGATAGGCCAAGTTTCATCAATTACAGCAAGAGAGATGGGAGGAGGACTAAAGAATCCAACAGATGAGCTAGGAAGAGACACAAGGATAGAGACAAGAGGATTAGAGGATCCATCAAGAGAGATGGGTACAACAGTAGGCATGGTGGCAATAGTATATGCAATTCTATCTTCCACCATTGTCACCGTTAGCTAAAGACTTATGCGAGCCGTGGATCTTAAGTAGCTCGATTTGTTTTTTGTTTTTCTTCATTTTCCCATTACTTTCTTATTTTAATTTTTCTTTCATTTCATAATAGTTAATAAATTTGTAGGACTTAGTTTCTCTATTTTTATCATGTTTTATTGTAAATTTCTTTATTTTATCATGTTTTATTTTTTTATACTTTCTTGATCTAACTCTTTTGAAATGCTTATGCTTTATTGTTGTTCTTCAAATTTCAATCATAAGCTTTGGATCATAAACCTTCTACTATATGGCTGCAACTTGAAGTCACCAAAATCATGCTTCGACAGGGGCTTTAATACTAAGAGGAGTGTTGTTCTCCTTTCCCTGTCGTATCTTTGATGCGCTTTAGTTGGTTAGGTCCTCCAAATTAAGGATAATTTAATTTAAGATCTAGGGTGAGGGGGAAGTTGAATAAGGAATGATCTATCTTATATTGACACGCTTGATATGTTGGGTGTCTAATGACAATGACTTAAAGATCTTAGCTTGAATGATTGAAATTGAAAGTTAACTATTAACTGCGGTGTTTTAAGAATATTAATGATTTTTATTTTATGATCATTGAACAGTTCTTGAATGCTTTCTGACCTAATTTTTTTCTTTTCTTCTTTTTATTTTATGTGATTTGCATGTGATTATAGGCACCTTTTATTTTTAATGCCAAATTTCTGATGTTATTTCATATAGAATATTTTGTGAATTTAGAATAAAATGTAATTTTAATGAATAAAAAGTGCAAGGTGCATAATTAAAGTGAGTAAACACTCACTCCACTTGTTTTATACCGATAAAAAAAATTGGTGTGTATGAGTAGAGCTAATAGTCATTTGAAATTTTGAGCTAATTGAGGATCTAGGGGTGTTCATGACAAAATGTTCACTTTCTCTTCAAACAGTTAGATGACATTACAAACAAACTAAAAAGGGTAACCTAATTGAGTACCTTTAGGATATTCATAATAAAATATTTTCCCTCATGTTAAAAGACAAGATGAAACCTAAAAATTGATCTAAATGGATTATGCTTTGTATTAATGATGATTTCCTTGGATAAGTTTGCATGATAATCTATATGAAACTTCACAGATGCTTGATATTATACGTTGAATGTTTCCTAGTTACTTATCTTATGATTGAGTGTATGATAACCAAGTTTTTGGCATGAAAGAATTGTGATTTGTAAGCTAAATCAAAAGCATTAACTGATTTTTATTTGTGCTCAATTAATTCTCAACTCTTAATTTGATATTGTTTGAATGGAAGTTTATGTTTAAGTTGTTACTTAAGGACAAGTAATAGCTATAGTGTGGGGGTATTTGATAGCTCCTAATTCTTACATAATTCAGGCATGATTTGTTAATGATTAAGTTGAGTTTTAAAGGGAAATCCATGTAATTATTATGCCTATTGGGTTAAATTCTTTGAATGAGATGTTGCTCAGTTGTTTTCTATGCTTATTTATGTTTATAGGAATTTAAAGAGCAATGAAATGCATCCTTCAAGCTTAAAGCGATATAGAAGCAACTTAGATAGCAAGAATATCCTGTTGGGAAGCTCCATATAAAATTTCAGTGAAAAAAGATAAAAGATGAAAGATGAAATAGATATCACAAGAAAACTGAGAGGAGTGAAGATGCCAAAGGGATCACAGCCAGTAGCATGACCGTGATCCACATCCCCTACACATGATTTTTGGCCACAAGAAGTCATAACCAAGATCAAGACTGCGATCTTAGTCATGATTCTGGTGGGGCCCTTTTACCCAGTTAATGTAATTTGACCTATTTGATGCATCCTCTTGCCTCTAGGCTCTTCTAATTAGCTGCCAAGGAAGAATAATCAAGTCCTAAGTCATCTATAAAGGGCTTTACATAATATTGAAGGAGAGGAAGATTTTAGCGTAAGAAATCAAAGATCAAGGATAGAAATTCACATCAACAACTTTCAAAGAGTCAATGGTTTAGATTAATTCATTATGAGCATTTTTTTTCCTTTTTCTTATTGATTGTTTGTATGAATCATACAATGTTTAGGAAATAATCCTTTCATAGGATTTGGGTTTTTATACACTCTAATATGTAGTATTCTTTGTTATTCTTAATTTAACTTTTGATTTCTAGATTTGATGTTAAAAATGTTTATAGAGGTTAATGACTTTGGATTTAATTGTTATGAAAACATAAAATTTGATTCCAAATTTTTTATTTATGTACGATTAATTGAGAAATCATTATATGCTTTAAATTATTCCATAAATGATACATCTTGCAAGGAGTCATAGAGATAGACTTATATAAAATGTCTAGGTTAGGTTTGAGCTTAGCCAAAGCAGTAAGTTACAAAAACCAAATTAATGCATTCTTTCGATAGGTTAGGATACAAAGAACCTTTTCCTAATTTATTCAATTGAATATGATTGAATAACTCAAGAGAGAGTTCAATTTACCTTAAAGAATTTACGACCTAATAAATTTGAAAGGCAAGTTAAATCAAGATAAATAATGAATGAAAATGTATCTTAGCATGATAAATTACTTAAATTCTAGTTTCATTATTAAATGTTACTTATTATGAATTAGTTTCATCATTAATTATTACTTATTATGAATTTGTTTAGGAAATTTAATTTTAAGTTTTTATTTATTTTTTATTAAACCAATCAATCATCTTAACATTTAATAGGCTAGGTAATTTAGATAGAGATTCACTAGTAATAGTAGTCCATGTGGATTCGACACCTGGATTTACCTTAACTATATTGCAATCAATGGATACACTTACTTGTTTGTATGTTGTGGTATTATTAGTGTCTTTCTTAGATATTTTTAGTTAAAACTTGGGTACATTAAAACTGAGGTACGTTACAAACACATCAGATGTTCAAATATGAAATAGTAAATTGAAATAAATGTTTTTCAATGTTATGTAATGTTTACAAATGACTAGTAGGTCAAATTTTCACTATAAATAAGTGTCTTGCATAAGGTTTCAAGCATCCAAGTGTTTAGAAATAATCATGCAGGTGATTTGAAGAAAAAAGTGTGTGATTTTATAAGTTTATATTGAATTTGGGTGAAATGTTTGTGAACTTTCTACGTTTGCAATTATATACATCTCTTACAAATTTTGTAAGCCCTTGTCAAATACTTTATGAGCAAGTGATGCATTTTCAATTGTATTTTGGAATGGTTGTAAGATTGTAAAGTTGTTATTTATAAAAAGTTATCCTAAAGGCTTAAAAAAAAGGTAATATTAAGTTATGCTTTGGATATTTTAATAATAAAATATCCAAAAAGAGGTTGAAAAATAGATGTAAGTGAAGAGATTATGACTAAACCACTTTAAAAATTCAATTTGTACATTATTTCTTTAACCATTTACTTTAAACCTTATTTTATTACAAGTTGTTTATATTATTAATTACTTTTTTATATTATTTATTGAATTTATTATTAATAATTTAAGATTCATTAACTGAGAAAAATTTTAAAGAACTTAGTTTCATCCTCCTTCCTTCCTCTCTCCTTCAAGTGCTAAATAAGACCAACATAAAGTTTAAAAAACTATAAAAATAAAATATAAAAAATTAAATTAAATTAAGAAAAATTGTAAATCTTATTATTAATAGATGCAAGCTCAATAGGCCTTGTAATCTCGTGCAGTCCACTTTATCACTTAACAAAATTCTCCCATTTTTTTATTTAATCATTGTCAAAAACTGAATACTTCCAACTATTGTAGTCTTTATATAACTGATTGAATTAAAAAAAATAAATACAAAAGATAATAAAAAATGATCATAATAAAGTACCTTTTTAATTTAGAAAAACTATATGGTCACTTGATGGTCGGTTTCTACAAATTAAAATTCATTCAAATTAATCCAAATTGATGTTCTTTTAAGAATGCCTTTCTCAATTCAAATTCAAACTAACACTAATGACAAGTTGATAATTGTGTTTTTTGTATGTGTTTTTCCATATGTTTTGCATGTGTTTATTGCATATTAAGTTGTTTTTATTGTGTTTTAATATTTGTTTTGTGTGTTTTTGTTCAGTATAA
>JAOXYD010255395.1:0-16127 GCA_028565735.1 Pinacopodium congolense
GTTTATATAAAGTCTAGCCTAGAAAAGGTTTATAACTACGATGATGGCATGGACTTGGAAATGAGGTTTGAACTTTCTTGTAAAGACCATGAGTCATAGGCTACCTTATTTAATTTTACATGTATTTCTTTAGCTTGTAAAGGATTTTACTAACATAGTTAAGTAGAGAAATATATTTCTTTATACTAACTCTACTTTTTCTCTTACTAAAACTAAATTAAAAACCCACTCTAAAATAGTCAAGTAGAGAAAATTTTACTTCTCTAGGACAATGAGTAGATAGTCGAAGGGGTTAAAATAGGTAAGTCTTCAATTACATAAAGGCATGTCAACACTTTGATCCAATTGAAATTTCTTGCAAACTTAAATGTTTGAAAAAAATAGTGAATGATGCTTTGTTGATCTAGATATGAATTTAGAAAGACTCTCTAATCCATATTAGCATTTACATATCTTTAATGGAATAAGGGTGTTGCATTATCAATATTAATTTTACACTATATATTACTTCTACATTATCTAAGTTAACTTATTATACTACATTTTATTACCATCAATTCCAATAACTTCCTCATTAATATGCAAAATACACCTTTTTAACAATTGCCTTCATTTCAAATTTTCAATTCTATAATATGATCTCTTATGCTCTTATTCTTAACAATTATATTATCTATGTAAACGTTCATAATTTTCCTACTAGAGTTGAGTACTCATTAACTAAATTGTTGTAAGTCACTAATTGATTGTAATTGCAAGCATAGGATGTAGTTGTATGTAGCATAAGCGAGTATGGGTCAATTCTATAAGAATTTTTGGATAATTACTCACTATTCATAAACTTAAAAAGTTGGACTAATGATTGTATATATTTGAATAAGCAAATAAAGAAATATTAAAACTAAATATTAAATTGAGGCAAAAATCAAGAATAAATCAATTTATTAATTAACTAGATTAAATTGAGAATTTCGTAGGATGTTACTATATTCAATTTCACTATAATTCAATGAATTCTTTTAGTTTCTTGGACTGGAAAGAGTTTCTAACCTAGATCATATTCTCTCTTGAGACATACAATACATATTCATAGGTTAATTAACTAAAATACTTTTTGAAAATAAACACCTTAAATATGCTTTAATTCATTATCTAAACTCTTTGATAGGTTTTACCCTAATCTAAGAAGATCTTGTAATAGCTCATGCTTAACTCTCTTTATCTAGCTTGCGATCTCACCATACATTCATCTCTTGAATCTCGATGTGTGAATTAAATATTGAATATTCCACATTCACTCCTTTAATTTAGTTAATATAAAAACAAGAAAAATATAAATTTATTAAAATGAAGGTTAATCAAAGTATAGGATTATCTTAGCAAAATCTATATCATAATTTAGTTTGTAATCAAATAAAGAGTCTCAAAATAGAAACCGTAGATGAAGTAAGATAAAGAAATCATTATTCTCGAATCTTAGATCTTTAAAAAATCATTGTTAAAATCTCACTTTACCTTCAAAGAATGATGAAATCTTGATCAAAATAAATGTAGAATAATTTTATAACAACTTCTAGATATTTCTCAACCAAAGAACTTCATTTTCTTCTCTTCACTCTCTAAAGCTCCAATTTTTTCTCTCTTTTAAGTTCTTTATATAGTTTTTGAGTGGTACTAGTGTTTTGGAACCCTAAACATGTTCAAAGGGGCAGATTAGTCTTTTTATCCATATAACACCTTATTGATATTGGATCTCTAGATGCATAATGACACTTAAGTTTTGAGGACAATGGCAATAGGTCCATTGTTCTTCAAACTTCAATTTATCGTTAAATGATAATACATAAAGAGCATAATGGCACCATTATGGGTTAACATTTATCTTTTAACAACAAGGTGTAATATGATGGTGCTTCCATACAAGAGAATGGTTGTATCACCATTTATCTTTTTACCTTTTTTCTCATATGCATAATGAGATTACATAGTGTGCATAGCAACATCGTTGTCATCTAACATTATACTTTTATCTAGTTTCTCCAAAAATGAATCTTTTTCATCCACTTGGACCTAAAATCCAAATTAACATTGAAACTTGACATAAAGAATTAATAAGTAATAGAAATTCAATCTTTTAATGGGTAAAAATATTTGTAAGCCCTATGTCACTGAATTGGGTGTTTTAAAAAATATTTCTAAACTATAAACTAAGCGACCTAAAACAAATTTTAATTATATGTAATTCTTAAATAAAATTTGAACGTATATAGAATGTTATAAAAATTCAATTCAATTAAACAACCTAAGATAATTTAACAATAATCACAATATAAATAAATATAAAAGGATAGGGAAAGAAGTATACAATAATATTTTTTTATAGAGTTTTAGGTAACCAACTTTATTTTATGTCCTCTGCTAACACAAATGTTGGAAATTTCATTATATCAAATCTTTTTTAGGGTGAAAAATGTAACAAATGAACACATAAAAATAATATTTTTTTCTAATGCTTATTTTATGATCTAAATCAACATATATCATTTTCAATGCTCTTGTGAACATTAATAATGTATAAAGGTTATTCTAAAACCCTTAAAACACATATATAAAATCTTCCCAAGCTTTCATATCCATTTAAAGCATCAAATGACCATTATGCACAAAAAAGAAATGTTAAACTAGTCATTAGAGACATTCTAGACAAGCATCAATCAGCCTATGCCATGGATAGGTCAACCTATCTCTTACACTAGTCGATCTATAAGTTAAAATCCAAATATTGGTTGAACTATTAGAAAGTATTGTTTGACGTATAATTTTACAAAAACTTTTCTAGTATCTTGCATCACACAAAATCCATATAAAGCCAATTAAAGTCAATTCCAATTTGATTCAAACAACCTTTAACAAGATTCAATCATCCTTAAAGTAATTTTGACAACAAGACAATACAATGAAGCTCAAAAACAATTTCTACCTTGGTTTATGAAAAACTAACCAAACTTTAAAACTTTTATTTTCAAACTAATTTTAAACCAATTCATAAACATGCCAAAGGTGTTTTTTTTATTTAAAACCAATATAAAAAAGTTTTAAATTATTTTTCAATCCTCTTTCAATCTCACACGAAAAATTTGACTTGTTTAAGGAATATTTTCAATTTTAACCCTTTCAAAATCTTTTGAAAATTTTCATGTTTTCTTAAACAATCCAAAACAATTCTTTTCATAAAAAAACCAATTTAAACAAGTTCTAATTCACTCCTATAATTATTTTAGGTATCATCAATTAAACTCAAACTCCAAATATGCCTTGGTTATGAAAATTTAAACACTTGAAAACTTTATAAAGCTTTAAAATTCATTTTAAAGATTTCCTAAACTTCTCAAAATCAATTGTCATGCACAGACTTGACTTAACAACATTCAAACATACTCAAATAGCTTCAAACACACTTAAACAAAATTAAAAACTATTTCAAATCACTTAAACATCTAAAAAATTTGAAATCACTTTGACATATCAAAAGGAAAAAATTGCAACCTTTCACAAAATTTTCTCTTAATTATGAAACGTTACACCTATATGAAAATTCTAACCCAAAACTATTATGCAAATTATTGGTTCTTATGGAATCAAAGAAGGGAGGTGAATTAGGGGTTCCAAAGTTTCTTGTATTTTATTCAAATCTAAGTTTGCCATTTTTTTAATTATGTAAAAACTAAACAATCCTAATTCACTAAATTAAATAAGTACTAAAGTGGAAGCAAATACCTTAACAATATAAACGATTATATTATCACCTTATAAATCAATACTTGAAATGTAAAAGAGTAAAGGAAGAGAGAACATAAACAAATTATATTGATTCAGAGATGTCTACTTTCTCTTATATCCAGACTTTGATAAACCTTATTGAGAATTTCATTACAACATTAGAAATACATCTCCCTTTTAAGGCTCAAGGATAACCTTTTCTTCTTCTTTTTCTAGGCTAAAAAAGCCTATATCTCACAGTTTTTTTTCCTATAAAACTCAAGGGTAACCTCACTATATTCTTCTTTTTATGTTTCAAAGATAACCTTACTCATAAAATTCACTCTTAATATTTTTCAACTCAAAACTTCACTTCTCATGTAACCACTTAATAAAAATGCCTTTAATCTTTGACACTTTTGACTCAATAAGATATAAAAGGGGTTACCTACATTAGAATGAATGCAATATTAAACTCAACATAACAACTCAACACTTATAAAAAAGCACAAGCAAAATATCACTAAAAACCTGGCAACAAAACTCATAAATGCTTAATCTCTTCATATGAATATTTTCCTCACACTTGATTTATAAAACTCATATAAAAATACTCATTTATAGGTGTGAAACCTTAAGCTAATTGTTTCTGACCTTTGTGAAACATTCTAAAGTATTAAAATCATTTACCTACTAAGAAATAATTATTGGACCACGAAATATGGACATCAACAACAAAAGGCTTCAAACATTAATCACGTAGGTATATAATTACCATTAAAGTCCACTTCAACATGGGTTGCATAACAACGATGTTGATCCTGTGACAAACTACCATCGTACATCTTGAAAAGCTTATAAAAACTTGACCATAACAAATTTTCACTACCTCATAGCTATTCCAACATTATAAGCATTTTCTCAACATATTCATTCTTTTATTAACACATTCTAAACATTATCTAACATATCTTAACACCATAACTCAATTACAAAACTTAATAAATTAAAATCCATTTATTTTTCCAATTTATACTAACCAATTTCATTATAATTTTTTCACACATACAATCACACACATTACCTCAATTCACACATTACCATACACCTTCATTTATCATGTTCAATCACCCAACTCAACCAAATTATCCACCTAATCATACTTACATAACATACAATCACTCATTCATGTATCAAGAGCACCTTTAATCATAACAATCACATACAATACCTCTTGATTATGCATCCCATATGCAAAATGCTGACCATTAATATAGTATGCATATGTTAGCCTTTAGCACTATGGTAAGCACAAGATGACACTTACATTAAAGACTTACACATATAACTTATCAAATCCTATCTTAATCTTCATCTTGAGCCTTCTCATTTGATCTTCACAAACTTCATCTTGTCCTCAAGGCTCTTAGTCTCCACTGCTTAAATGATGCATCTTCATACCACACGTTCCAAGGTATGCTTCAAGGTCACACCTTTTCTTTAATCCTTTTTTAAACACATCACCACTTATATAAACAATCACAACCTCTGTCGTTAACTTATATTTTCAATTAACACATTAAATAATCAACCATTATTAGTAATGTTTTATCATCATCAAAACAAAGATGAAACAACACTTTGTTCAATAATCTCTCCATTTTTTATGATGGAAAAAAAGTGATATTAGAAATATGTAACAAGTAAAAAACACATATAAAACCTAAAAAACATCAAAACATCACATGCAAACAAATTTGCTACCCCTTTCTAATATTACAAATCTTTCTCCCCCTTTTTGTAATTATTAAAAAGTTTACACATTGAATAAGACATATCACTCCATCATTAATACAAAACATTCTTATAGGAAGGATTTCATACATCTTATCCTAGTTAGCAAACAATCTTTTCTAATGTCACTAAAAAATTTTCAAAATGATTTGAAAACTTTCTTTCAAATACACTCCCTTCAAATGAATCATAATATAACAAACTCAACATATCTCTTTGTAAAATCTTAAAAGGGGTGATCGTCAACCAAAATTCTCATTTCTTAAATTTTCAATATCATATTATCATAAATGATACCAATTATTTTCAAAAAGCAATTGACTCCTAAAAATCACATAGCACTTGATACTAAACTTGATGAAATGATAATTATTGATACTAATTGTTGAAGAGAGATTTGTTGATACCACTTACAATAAAATCCAACTTTCCAAACAAGATATAAAACCAATACCACTTATTTAAAAAGTTTAAGACCAAGAATTCTTATCCAAAAGAATCTTAAAGATGATTAAAATTATTGATCACCACTCAAATTGATCACATATCACTCAGTAGCATAACAAATCAATACCTTAATGCATTTCAAAAAGGGACACTCCCCTCTTTTACAAAACTATAAGTAACAACCATGTTTCAAAATCAATTTTCCAAAAGGAATTTATCATAACTTAAACCACTTCATCATATTAAAATGCAAAATACACTTAAATGATTTCATAAATAACATAACTCTAAAGTTTGTTTAAAAAAACACATCTTTGGTCACAAAAGCATCAATCTTCCAACTTTTGACTAACTCCCCCTATGTTAATTGAAATTATTCAAAACTTTCCACAAATTTCATAAATTTGAAAATTTCAAATCTTAATCAACTTAAAAAAATTTTAAAAACACAACTCAATTTTTTTACAAACCATGACTCCCCCTAAAATCATGATATATCACTTTTTAAAAATTCAAACATATGTACATCATTCAGAAACATAACTCCCTCTAAGTTATGTAAAAAGCATTGATTAAAAATGGTTGCTCCCCCTAAGCACATCACTACTCTCACCCTTTTTAGAAAACAACCTAAACATTTTATCAAAGGGGTTAAGACTTAAGTAATGATTGACTAACAACTTAAGTGTCAAATTTATGCAACTTTTAAGATGAAAATTGACCACTAAATTTATTCATTGTCATTTTCAAAAATTTAAAACACATATTAAGGGGTAAAGAACATGAAAGGGGTCATAAACACCGCATCATTCATCAAAGGCCATAATTCAAAGATATCATGAAACTTTCCTTTTCATAAAGAATTATAAAAACATACAATACTTCCCCACTTATGAGAAACAATACAATACAATAATTTATTAAAATCAACTTATCATTATTGAAAATAAAATATGCAATGCAAAAATCAAATGCCATTGTCCCTCTAAGTATGCATTAAAAGACACAATGTTTAATTACTAAAGATTCTCAATCATTGATGGCAAATTCAATATTAAATTATCAAACATTACTTAGAGGCCGTTTAGAAA
Organism: Pinacopodium congolense; assembly: GCA_028565735.1. Classification (NCBI taxonomy): domain Eukaryota; kingdom Viridiplantae; phylum Streptophyta; class Magnoliopsida; order Malpighiales; family Erythroxylaceae; genus Pinacopodium; species Pinacopodium congolense. The sequence continues at coordinate 7,092 of JAOXYD010255395.1, forward strand.
AAATGAGTTCGACAAAAGTTTGTGACATTTATTTGTATTTCAAAATTTTTATGTTTGGAATACAAAAAACTATTTATTTCAATTTTGTAATTTAAATTTTGTGAAATTTAATATAACTAATCAAAATTTCACCAAAATAGTTGGGATTTCCAAATGAATTCCACAAACTTAAGAGGTACATTCTTATCTTCCAAAATTATCCTTACTAAACTTTTTTTGATATACTTTTAAAAATAATTTCAACATTATAAATTTATTATATAAAAATATTACCACATAATATTATATTATGCATTATATATTTATTATTATATGATAACAAGATAATATTATATTATCTTATATTGCTATACATATTATAATATAATTATTCTGTAGTTATAGAATTATATTTTATTACATATAATGTAATTATTATAATATACTTATTTATATTTATAAACAATTATGTCAAAGGGTATATTAGAAAATAGATGTAAATGAATTTTCAATTTTAGATTTGTCCTAAACATGATTATGAGTAATTTAATTGAATTACATGTTTTAAATGATAACTATCCAAGCAAGAGAAATTCATTTGCAAATGAATTGCACGTGAAATTCATTTACAAATGAATTTTACATTGTACATTCATTTGTTTCAAATAGAGGGTTATGTTTTAAAAACTCATTTCAATAATTCTCTTATCATCGATTTCATCACACACTTGGAAAAACATGTTTTCAAACTAATATTGATGCATTATTAGGAAATTCACGATCCCTGTAAGTAAAAAAAAAAATTCAAGTTTTCAAAGACCTTATAGTTAACCAAACATTCTAATGACATACCCAAGGCATCAACATGAAGTATAAAAGATCTAAGTGCCATGTATTGAACATTTTAAAAACATACTTGAGGGAACTTACAAAATGAATGATGTCTAGCTTAAAACTTTTCAATGCAATATCAATGTTTTTCATAAAATCAAAGCATGGAGGTGATTCATCAAATTTAAAAAATCTTCAAACACCTTTTAAACTTTTGTAAAAGCCTCCAATTTTATACCATCCAGGTTTCCCCTTGATACAAGAAATTTTCTTTCATTTGAAACTATAATGTCCACATGATTAAAAGATATGCATCAACTTTTATTCTTTGCCCCCAAATTTTATCAAACTCCCACCTGTCTTGTAATGTGTAAACAACATAAATAATTCCCCCCCCCTCATTTGCCTCCTTTGCCTCCTGTAAGTTGAAGCTCATTCATGGTTATAAACACACACTTTTGGTAAATTAGTTTTTATAAATGCCAAATATTGACATATAACATAAATTTCAATAATTTCATTAAAGGTATAGAAAGACAGTGGAGTGGGAAGCTTTATCACGTGAGTTAATAACTTGTCCATGTGTTGTTCTTTGTTGTTTTGCGATATTAATTTTTTTCGAAGCTTAATTTCTTGTTTTAAAAATGTGTCAGATGCTTGAATTTGTCCTTAAATCATGTTCAATAGGTGTAGTTAATGAATTTGAGTGGAATGCTTTAGAAAAGAGGTTAGAAAGTTTATTAGATATTAAAAAAAAGAGAGAGGCATGAGTAACGAATGAAGAAAATAGAAGAAGAGAAGAGAGGGATGTGAGAGAGAGGGACAAAAGGCAGAGAGAGTGGAAAGACGAAAGAGAATGAAGGAAAGAGGTCTAGAAAGAAGCGAGGAGAGAGAGTGAAAGAGTAACTTGTGAGAGAGTAAGAAGAAGAGGGCATAATTAGGATTTTTAGAAAAGCAAGAGATAGTTTTGGAAGTTTGAGATTAATATGGGACATCTGATCATTATGGGTAAAATTAGATTATCTTCCTAAATTCAGTTATATAGAAATTTTATAAATATTTAGGTCTTGAGGATGAGTTGGAAAGTAAATCGGATTGAATGAAATAGATTTTTCAAGCAATTAGGTAAGGTTAACCTTAGACTGTACCCTTTGAATTTAGTGTTACATGCAAAATTATGAATATTGTTTCATAAAAATGTGTGATTTGTATATTTTATGTGATTTATGTGTAGAATAAATAACTGATAAATGAATATTTATCAATGAAATATGTGAGTTTTAAGGAATAATTAAATAATTAATTGAAACAATAAAATATTAATTCATAGAGTATATAACTAATTAAATATTTTGTGACTAGCAGTGCTTTGTAATTTGGGAAATGTGAAATCAGGGTATATTTACATTGTTACCTGTTTTATGACATGTTTCGCTTGATAATTCGAGAAATGTGATATTTACTTTCTCTAGTTATGCATTGTGTATATGATTAAAAATAATTAGAAATTAATGGATTCTAATTATGAAAATAGATTGACACTAGATTATGATAGATTGGGTTTAGAGTAACATTGACTTAATGGCTTGTCTAAGATAAACTATATTCAATGGTCTTTGATTGATAAGTTGTTAGGTTATGAGAGAGATATGGCTAGGTACCTATTTATGGATCAAGTACGAACATATCCTGAGTCCTAAGGATGCATTATGTTAGTAGTTTGGTATTGGAGTGGTATTAAGGTACTGAATAAGATTAAATGAGTGAGGTACCATGTGCTTGATATTATTGATATTACAAGTTTCTATATATCTACATGTATATTGGTATGAAATGATGAGACAAGCCGATAGATTATTGGATATAAGCCTACTAGGTTAAGTAGGGCACAAATATCATAATAATTGGATTAATAACATAAGTGGAATTAATAATAATAAAAGTAACATTAATAATACATTTTGTTCATTTATTGAGCATTATTAAAATGTTGGACATTGTTTATACAATTTGAGTACTGTATAAATATTTTTATCTTTCTATTTTGAATTGAGCATTACGTTATAAAGGTAAGGTAAGGTGACCCTTATTGAGTGGGTAGTGTTTCCTTGTCATAACATTTTTCAAGAGATAGAGATACTGTTGAAAACACAGTGATTGAGACTAATTTCGAGGAGTTAGGTGGGGTCAATGGTGTAGTATATTTTATACAGTGGTTCAATTCCTATTTTTTTACATACTTTTTGACCATCATATTTTGGGATAGTTATCCATGCACAGTTTTGACTCTTCATATTAATAGTCACTATTTTCATATTTAATGAGGATTATCATAAATAATTGTGATTTGTGGAGCATTATGACATTAAATATGGATTAAGACATAGTAAGTGCCACATTTGGTGGTATCAGAGCAAGTTGATGCTCTTAGGGTAGGAAAGTGTACTAAAGGTTTAATAGTTTATTTTGTAAGACGACGTCTAATGATGCATCTGCTAGCCATGAAATAAATAAGGAAAACTCTATTCATTCTATCCATACACTAAGGGTGTCTAAGCAAGTTGATTTGGGGGTTGATCTAAGAAAGAGTAAAGTGGACCATGGTTTTATAGGAGTTGGGTTGGACCCACTATATCCATGGATGGTGTTCTTACAATTGATATCGCCTCATCATATGCAGTTTTTCCAAATGAAGTTGTAGGCTTAAGTATAAACAAATGCCTAGACCCTGGCTTAGGCTTCGCTCTAAACCTAGATATAGATGTAGACCACTACATAAGCCTAAGCATTAGTGTCTCCACCACTTGGCCCAAAAGTTCTTGAGATTGATTGCAATTTTGAGCACTTCAGGAGGTTAGTGGCTAAGGAATTTAAAAGTACTATCGACTTAGAAGAGGTAGAGTTTTGGTGGAAGAAGAATTAGTTCATTCTCAAAAAATTAGACTGTATATAAGGGAAATGCCTATAGCAACGCACTTCGTTGTTTCAGGGTTATACATTAGCTTGGCGGTGTTTTGTGCAGAGGAAATATGCACCATGGGTGATATCATGAGAGAAATTTTAGAAGGAATTAAATGATAATTACCAAACATGAATTTAGAAATATAAAATGAAGAATAAGTTTATTAATCTGGCAAAAATTTAGGAAAAGTTAGTAACCGATTATAAGGTACACTTTATTGCATTGTAAAAGCATGCCCTTGCAGATGTGATAGATCCAAAAAGATAGATGCTATCATTTTGAGTAGGAACTTTAGTCTAAAATTAGAGTTGGAATCAATATGGGAATTACTGATTTAAAAAAATTATTGGAGGCTATACTTAGGATAAAGTAAGGAAGAAATCAGGAAAAGAAAAGATATAAGATGGAGAGAATGTAACTTGATTATAGAGGGGAGCCTAGTTGATCTACTAAGAGGACACCTCGGTATATATATTTAGTTGTGAGAAGTAATTATTAGAGGTGTGGTATTGATTCTAAAGGGCGTAGTTCAAATGTTAATAGATATGGGTTTTTGGAAGAAGGACTGATAAATATAGTATTTTTAACTTGCCTTCAGTTGGGTTTAGCAAGGGGCCATATCAAAGAGCATGGAGGTCATTTGACAGGAAATTTAGTTCAGACTATGGATGTCATACTTATGGGAGATACCATTCAAGATCATGATAGAGACCTCAAGGAGTTAATAAGATGTGCTACATATATGGAGATAATGGGCATTATATAAAGGATTGCCATATTTTGAGGGATTTAGGTGCCATGATTGTGGCTGCAGTATAAGGGCTTAGTGTTATGGGAGATACTAGCAGAGGAGTTATTAGTGGAGCACAGGACACTCAAGGTCAGCATATGCAAGAGTCTACCATACGAAACAAGAGGAGGCATTAATAGCCAATGATATGATATTTGGTATGATCTTCTTATTCGATGTTATGGCTTACATTTTGATAGACCTGAGCTTTACACATTCATTTATTGCATTAGATTTTACATCTAGAGTATTGGGAGAGATCAATCCCCTAAGATATGAACCAATAGTGCATTTGCTAGTGGGACATTGTGTGAAGGTGAGTAATGTAAGGAGGGAGATTCCTTAAAGGATTAGTGCAGTAGAGTTACCAGCTAATCTAATAATGATGAATTTGAAAGTTGTACTTGATTCCTGGAATGTATTGGTTGGTGTAACATCGAGTTATAGTGAATTGTTATGCAAAAGAGGTGATGACAAAGTCTTTAGGTAAATAAAAGGTGATTTTTTCAAGATTCATAGTGTTGTGTAGACCTGTATAATCTCAGCCATGATTGCCAAATGTTTGATATTGGAGGGATATGAGGAATATCTAGCTCATATTATAGATGTAATGAAGATGAGTTAGAGGTTAGAGGATATTCCTATGGTAAGGAAGTTTCTAGAGGCATTCTTGGATGATTTGCTAGGTTTATTGCCTTAATGGGAAATAGATTTCAACACTGAGGTTCTACCTTGGGTTGTACTAATATCTATTACACCTTAGAAGATGGATACTGTTAAGTTGAAAAAGTTGAAAAAGTAGTTAGAGGAGTTGTTTGCAAATGGATTCATTAGAAGAAGTACATCACCTTGGAACCTTTAAATTATGATCGAAGATTAATCTATTAACTACCGTCTAATTCAAAGATATAGTATGAAACATTTTTAAAATAAAAAAGCCAATATCCTTTCAAAGTTAATTTAAATTCTGGAAAGGATTTTTTGTATAGAAAAACAAAAGGACAAGTGAATCTTCATAATTTCATCATATATGTGAAAGACTTATACCAAAAAAAATGTAGGGGAGAGAAAAAAAGATGCAGGTTCTTTTGTCCAGTTGTCTGGTCAAAGATGGGATAGTTCATAGATCTTTGAGATTTGATTACAAAGGAATAGAGACTTTCCAACTTCAACTTGTTCTTCGGGCTTAGCACTTTCAAAAAAAGGAGATGCCCCTAGGTTTTGTTTAAAAAATGGCCGAGAAACTATTGGCTCGAGTGGAAGGCTCCTATGTAACCTTACTGTAGACTATATCATGAGACTTTGTATTGATTATTAACAATAGAATACGTTGACTGTGATGAACAAGTACCCATTGCCATGGATAGATTACCTAATGGATTAACTGAGGAGAGTAGCCATATTTTCTAAGATTGACATGAGATTAAGATACTAGCACTTGCGAATAATTAAGTTAGATAGTCCCAAGATGGCTTTTTGTGTTCGGTGCAAACATTATGGACTCTTAGTAATGCCTTTTAAGTTAACTAATACACTGGTTACATTCATGATATTGATGAATAAGACTTTTCAGGAGTATTGGATCAATTGATGAAAGTGTTCATTAATGATATCCTAGTATATTCGAAGAGTAGAGAGGTGCATAAGTATCATTTGAGGATAGTGTTATAGATACTGAGGGAGAGGAAGATTTTCTCCAAGTTGAGTGTGAGTTTTAGATAGAGTAACCAGTCTTCCTTGGACATATAGTGCCTTCAGATGGAGTAATGTTTAATCATTCTAAGGCAAAGGCAATTGTGGAGTGGGAGCAGTTGAGGAATGCATTAGAGGTAATGGATTTTCTAAGACTTGTTAAGTATTACTAGAGATTTTTAGAGGGATTTTCAATGATAACTAACCCATTAAACAAGCTATTAAAGAAAGGGGTTCAGTTTCAGTATACTTAATAATGGTAGGAGTGTTTTAAGGATCATAAAGGGAGGTTTCCTTCTAATCCTATTATGGTATTATTTTCTAGTGGTGGAGGTTTCAAGGGGTATATTAATGCTTTAAAAGTAGCTTTGGGGTGTGTATTGATGCAGTATGAGAAAGTGATAGCAAAATTTAGTGATGATTGTGAGCCTTTAAGATTTCAAGACACTATTTATATGGAGAGACATTTCAATTAATTACAAATCATAAGATCCTTAAGTATAATTTGACTTAGAGGACACTAAACTTAAGGTAGAGGAGATGGATTAAGCTATTAAAGGACTATGATTGTATTATTGATTATATCCCAAAAAGGCAAATGCAGCAGTGGATGCTCTTAGTAGGAAGAGTTAAGGCTCAATAGCTAATTTGGATGAATATAATATGGCATTAATAGCGGAGTTGAGGGCCCTAAATATACATTTTGAGATTGAAGATGTGGGTGGTTTATTGGCTACATTGCAGATTCATAATGATTTAAGTGATAAGATTAGGGAGGTATAGATTCGAGATTCTTATTTGTTACGAATGAGAAAAAGGGTACAACAGGATAAGAAGGCTAATTTTTCAGTAAGATCAGATGAAGTGTTGGTGATTGAGAGACAAGTTTGTGTGCCATATATGGATCGCCTACAAGAAGAGATTATGAGATAGCGATATACTATGCATCTTGATACTACGAAGATGTATTGAAATTTGAGGCCTTATTATTGGTGGAAAATGATAAAGAAGGATGCAGTTGAGGTTGAAGGACGTGACTAAGTTTATGAAGATGCACTTGACCTATTAATAGGTCAAGGTAAAGCACTAAACACTAGTAACGAAGCTAAGTCCCTTGTTTATTCCAGCATAAAAATGGGAGAGGATTATAATAGATTTTATTGCAGCATTATCAATGACTAGATGGAGGCATAATGTAAATTGCTTGATTGTTGACTTATTAACTATGTCTATTTATTTCTTTCTTATACAGTAGATAGACTCATTGAACAAGCTAGTTGAGTTGTATGTTGATGAGACTGTGAGGTTATATAAAGTTTTAGTATCTATTGTATCATATTGGGATCCCAATTCTGGATGAGTATATAGTTAGCTTTAGGGACTATGTTAAACTTTATTGCTATATTTCATCATCAGTCAAATGGACAATTAGAGTGTATAATTCCAAAATTAAAGGATATGGTGAAAGCTTGTGTTTTGAATTTTGAACGTGATTAGGATAGGTATTTGCCTTTGATGGAGTTTGTATATAATAACAATTATTGCTTTGACATTGGTATGGCATCATTAAAGGCATTATATGATAGGTGGTGTAAAGATTTTTTTGTTAGGATATAGAGGGTGTTAAATTATTTAAGGGTCCAAAGTTAGTCAGTAGATAATGGAGAAGATAGATGTGCTGAAGTAAAGTTTAAAGGCAATTTAGGATGGGTATGATAATCAACGTCATTAAGAGATGGAATATGATGTTAAAAATATGGTATTTGTATGAGTATCACCTTGGAGGGGGATTTTGAGGTTTATTAAGAGATAAAAATTAAGTTTAAGATATATCAAATCATATGAGATTATATAGCAAGTTGGATTATTGGCTTACAAATTAGCTTTACCTCTAGGGATGTCACAGACTCATGATGTATTTCATTTGTTGATATTGAAATAGTACTAATTGAATCCTAACCATGTTATATTAGAACTTAAGATTGAGGTTGTAAAGGATATAACTTATATTGAGGAGCTAGAATAAATCTTAGATAGAGAGATTAAAAAATTAAGATGGTGGGAGATTTTGATGGTATGGGTTTTGTAAAGTCATCATTGCACCTTGAGGCAACCCAAATGGGAGGTGAAGGGCAAGGATCGACATTAATATCCTCATTTTTTTAAATCTTCAAGTATGTAATTTAATTTTGAGGATGAAATTTCTATTTGAGGGGGAGGGCTACAATGTCCATATGTTTAAAAAATATGCATAAACTCCTATTCTTTGTCACCAATTTTTACCAAACTCCCACCTATTCTCTAACATGTAACCCTATAATTAATTTGTTTCCCTTATTTTCTTCCCTTGCCTCTTGTAAACTGGGACTCATTCATTTTTATAAACACACACTTTTGGTTAACTAGTTTATGTAAATTCCAACTATCAACATACAACACAATTATGCGATGTTCTTTATTGTTTTGTTATATTAAGTAGTTCAAACCTTGATTTCTTATTTGAAACATGTCTTAAATGCTTGAATTTGTCCTTAATTCATGTTTAGTGGGTGTAGCTAATGAATTTGAGTGGAATTGGTTAGAAAAGAGGTTGGAAAGTTTGTTAGAAAGAAAAAAAAGAGAGAGAGAGAGTTGTGAATGACCGATGAAGAAAACAAAATAAGAGAAGAGAAGGAGGGCGAGAGAGAGGAGGAGAAGGCTAAGAGAGAGAGAGAGAGAGAGAGAGAGAGAGGAAGAGGATGAGGAGGAGGAGGAGGAGGAGGGGGAGGAGGAGGAGGAGGAG
>JAOXYD010255404.1:0-16126 GCA_028565735.1 Pinacopodium congolense
ATCGATACCGTTCTTTACTACAAGTACGACCCGTATACTTGCGGTTTTGAGCGTAAAACTCATAGGTTGTTTTGCAAATGGAGTAAGTAAGTTGGATGATGAGCTAAACTTGGAATTGAAGATCCTTAACTTTAAGGTCTAGCTAAAAGACCTTAAAGAAGTGTTTGTTAGGATGCAATCCAACCATGGATTAAGTCTTTTTGTTTCCTTTTTGGTGTTTCTTAGGTTAAATTTTTAATCTAGTGTGTTTTTAAGGTGTGTTCTTAAGTAAATTTTCTAGTATTTTAGTGTGTCTCTTTTGTTTTCTTTTGTTTTTGTCTTCAAAGCCTATTATGGGAATCCTTAATTAGGCCCTAGTGTGTTTGTTTTGCTCTTATTTAGAGTCTTTTCAAGTCTTTCCTTAAGTTTTAAATTTTTTTTAGTATATGTGTGCAAATTCTTCTTTTTTAGTAAAGTGTTAAGCCTCTAGGTTGTTTGTATTTTTAATGTGTTTTTTATTAGTTTATTTCTCCTTAAGTTTAGCGTGTTTCCTTTTTAATTTCCTTGTTAATGTGTGGTTTAAGTTGAAATTAGTGCTTTAATTGCTCTTTTAAAATTTTAAGTGTTTAAGTTTTCTTTTTCAAATTAAGTCTCTGGTTTAAGTGTGCTTTGTCTCTTTTTAACTTAATTTTAGTGTGTTCAAGTATTTTTTGCCTTGATCCTTGTTCAATTTTTGTGTTTAACCCATCTAGAATAATTAGGACTTGAATTGGAATTAATTTGGTGGAGTGAGATGTGATTTTTGTTGTTGAAAATTGCTTTTTAGTGAGTAAAATGGCGACAGTTAAACGACTGTGTTTAACCCCTCTTACCTGTCATTTTATCCTTTTTGGAGAATTAAAAGTGGGTAGTTAAATGGTGTCATTTAACTTCCTAGGTTTCACTGTTTAACTCTGCATTTCACACAAAAATGATGCAACAGTAGCTTTCATCTTCTTCTACCCCTTTAGGCACTGTTCATCACATTTTTTCCCTTTTTCATTTCAATTGCTCAATCTCCCTCATTTCTCTACCAAATTTCTTATTCTTTGTGTCTATTTGTTGCATTTTCTATTCAAAACACGATTTTCTATTAATTACTCAAAAACTCACTAAAATACCTTAGAAATCCCCTACAACTATTTAGTTATACTATTTATCTAAAGGTAAATGTTGTGATTTTCTTGCATTTTAAAGCTCAAGTTGCTTAGATTTTGGTACCATTGTGTTAGAAATTACATAAGCTTTCTAATGGTACAAATTTTATTACTTAATTTCATCATCTAAATTTAGAGATTTTTCAATGAATTAATTATTCATGCATTTTTTGGGAAAAATATTTTCTACATTCTTTGTATTTTTAGACTATATCTAATATGTTTATTGAACAGTTTTAGTTTAGATGACACCTACGTGGTCTTCTGAAGCATCTAACTTAAGATCAAGGCTTGATTTTGATAGTTAATAATTCACGAGTCAAGGGAACTATGATTGGTTTGAGACCCAACACAATAATGAAACCATAGTTGAGCAATTTATGGAGTCAGAAGTGGAGGCTGAAATTTATGTTTTCAATATTTTCTAAGCTTTCCAGTGGCTTCCAGTTCTTACACTTGTAGGCCTGTATTATCCATTTTTGGTGAAGGAATTCTTCACCAATATCAAGGAGAAGAATGCCTCTAATCTTTTAAATAGTCGTTCATTGGTATGAGGTACCCCTATTATTATCACTCATCCATTTCTTTCCATGTTTTTAAAAGGTATCGGATGTGGGAAAAATTTATGTTTATAAGGTGAATAGTATCTAAGGTGATTTGGTTCATTCTGATCCCTTATTTGTTATTTATGGACCTAGGACTTTATTAGGAATGATTAGTCCACCTGGTAGGAGAGGATATCTTATCAATAAGTTGTATATTCAGGAGCATATTTTTTTAGTCATATTTAGTGGAAATGTGCTTCCTACGGCTAGTGGTCTCAATGAGATTAGGTGTGATGATACATATTTGTTGTAAACGCTACTTCATGGGCTTGGAGATATAGAGGGTTTGCCTTTAATATGATTTATTTTCCAGAGTATAAGGAATTTAGTTCGATTTACTCACTAGAAAAAGAACTTCTACATTTCATTTTTGCTTTTGAGGATATTTAAGCAATTAAGAGTTTCTTTTAACAGTGAGATTCTAGTTAGGCCTAGCAACTCCATCTCCTTTTCACTTTTGAAACTATGGTCTTATTAGAGAGTTGGAAGAGAGTGGAGGAACATTACTCTCAGACTTTTACACGTAGGCGAGTGTGTAGATGATGCAGAGATTGCAATGCCAACTCCTGTTGCATTTGAGGAGGTTGTAGGGCAAGCTTCATCTAAAGCCAGTCCAAGCATTCATATTCCACCTCCAGATGATCACATTCCTACCTATGTACATTATGCATTCCTCTAATTTGGAATCCATTATTTTAAGGCTCGAGAGTCAACTTATTCATATAGAGCAAAAGTTGGATTTTATAGATTAATGACTCACGAGGATTGAGGGACATTAATAGACAGATGGTCTTGGTCCCAGTGCTTAGATGCTACTCCTTGCACATTTTGTTCATAGACATGAATTTTTGTTTCCTTTTAGTGTTTCTTTATAGTTGTAATTATATTTGTTTAGTTGTATTTTGGTAGATTCTTATGTATTTTAGGTTCCCTTGATGTATTCTAACTCTATTAATGTATTAGAATAAGTTATCTATATAAGGAGTATGGTTTTTTTCTTTACTGTCTCTTGTGTTTTCATTTCCTATTATGATTTTTAGTATGTTGTAAGAACAAATGAAAATTTTAATGTTCACTTCAATAGAGCATTATAGACATTATCATTTCATTCCAAATATTTTCTTTCCCTTTTTCTTACTATCTATTGCTTCATGGTTAATCTTATTAACATTAAGCACAATGTTCAGTTTAAGTGAGGGGGAGGGAATAGATTGTTTCATACTTATGTTTATTTGTCCATAAGTTTATCATTTTATCATCTTTTTCAAGACAATTTATAATTTATAAAAAAGTTTTTTGATTATGATGCATATTATTAACAGATTTTTCCTTTTAATTTTGATTATTTTGACAAATTATGATGTTATGATTTTGATTTTGATAATTGATGATCAATTGATTTTAAATCACTTCATGTTTTGGATTATTAAATCCTTATGATCATTATGACATTCCATTTCTAAAATGAATATTTCTAAGCAAATGGTTACATCTTTTATACATTTTCATCATCCTTGTTTAAAATTGAATTAGAGTGAAAAAGAAAGTGTATGAAAGAAAAAAAAGAAAGAAGAAAAACAAATTATGCTGAAAGTGAATTAAAAGTGAGCAAGTTTTTGTTTACTCTATTGGCTTTAAACCAATTGGTCGAAGTTAAAGAGTGGTGTTAGTAGTCACTTGATGTAAGATAATTTAATTGAGTAACCGATGATGTTCATGATAAAATTTTCATCTTTGAGTAACAACATTAAATGATCTCTCAACCAAGTTAAGCTCACATTATTGTTTAAAATTTTGGTGCGTAATTAATTAAGGATGTAAAACTGTTTAAAATGATGATATTTTTTTTACTTGGTTTAGATTCATTTTACATTTGGAATTGAATTGTGTGAATTAGGATGGATTTGAACAAGTATGAAGTGGTTTGATTTTTTTATGAATTGATTGGATGAACCAATTTTATAACCTTTTTATTTTTTATATTGATTAAATAATTGCAAAAATCTTTTTAATGAAATTGTTTGATAAATTGAAATTATTTTTCCTAAGGTTATATGTTGTTTTAAAATTGATGATGGATTAATTTTCTTGAGGACAATCAAATGTTTAAGTATGGGGGAATTTATAGAAGTTCATTTCATATTATTTTTCATGATATTTTGATGCAAATTCACCCCTATGTTGATGTCAAAAGGTTTGATTTATGTTTTGAAATGTGTAATTTACAGGTTAACATCAAATTGAAGTTAAAATCCAAGAAATTATGAAGTTTGGAGCAAAATTAGGAGAAAAATGTGGGTCTCTAAGCACGCCGCATTTAACCTTGTAGACCTGCGTTTAAGTCAGCATTTAAAGCTAAACGATTGTATTCAAATGGCACCGTTTAACTCTTTTCAAGTGCTGTTTAATTAGTAGTTGGGCTGGTTCTTCAATTCTGATTGGCTGCAACTGATCCAATTCCTTCCCACTTAAAGTTGAGACATATATGACTTTATGGAACCCAATTTTGTAAAAAAGAGATATCAGATTTAGGATCCAAAAGTCAAGATTTAGCTTAGGGTTTCTTCTTTTATTTCTTTAGATAGGTTTTTCTTCTCGTTTCTTTTTTAGGCTTTGTTCTTGGTATTTTAGGTTGTTTTTAGGATTTCCAAGAGTTTTTAAAGGTGATTTAAGGCTGTCTATCATTTTGGAATAACATTCGGTAAAACCTAAATCCTTCTTTTACTTATTTGATAGTCTTTGTTCAAATATATTTAAGAACATGTTGTTCAATGTTAAATTTGGAATTTCTTGTTCAATGTTAGCTAAGGACAGGTTCTTTAATGCTTTATTTAAGTTCTAAACACATTTTTGGATGTTAATCTTTGCTTATTTGAGAACTTAAGGTTTGTCTTGACTTGATCACTTAAGATAAGATGAAAGATGGTTAAAGATCTAAGAAATTTACTTTAATCATTGCAAAAATCCCTAAATAACAGGGTTTAAATCAAGGATATGAGAAATCTACTTTAGTTAATCATGAGGGTGCTAATCTTGAAAATGGAATTTAGGATTAGAACTTCTTGAACTTTAAGCCTAACGCCTATTAATTGAATGAATAACTAAACTTCAATTTACGATGGTTAGAGATAAGGCATTGACTTAACCATAACAATGTTTTGAGTCATTGAAGACCCTAGGTTAGGCATTCCGAACCTTTTTCATAACTTAATTACATCATTTAAAGCCTAAACATTAGCTAATTAATTGATTTGGTATTCTTAATTCAATTTGGAATCCATGGCAATGTTTGGAAGCTTTTAGTAGCTATTGTTCAGTCAATTTAGTTATTCTAACCCTTTTTTACTCTAGCAATCTTAGATAATTGCAATCAAATTGCGCTAATAGTCACCTATTCCTTATGGGTTCGAAATTTCAAAGTTATAAAAATATTCCACTTTATTATTGTTGATCGGTATACTTGCCATAGTTGTTGGTTTTGAAATCATTTTAACAGATTGTGCTTGAATTATTTGATAATTAATTGAGGATAAAATTTGTTTCAAACTAACCACTAGTACTCCAATGTTATACACAACCTTCAATCATATTAACAATCTCTTGGAAATCCTTAAAGTAACTTGAAGTTACAAAGAAACAAGCTAGAAAATGAAACAGAAAAGAAAACCTAGCTTAAAGGAAGAAAGGAGAAAACCTAAGCTAAATTTAATCTAAGATGCCTAAATTTATGTTAATCTTATGTGAAAATGAGTTCTTTACCTTCATATATGTCTCAGCTCCAAGATGGAAGTAACTAGTGCAAGTTATAGCCAATAAGGAGAAAGATCCAACTAAAAATATCTCGACTGCTACTTAAACAATGCTTGAACAGTGACGTTCTACTACTGCTATTTGAAATTGAAGGCTGACCTAAATGCAGGTTAGTAGGATTTAAATGGTGGGCGGATGCAGACCCACATTTAACTCCATTTGAACTATAATTTTGATCCTTTCTTTAATTTCTGTCAACCATTGGGGAATAATATGCAATATAAACATTTCAAAGCATAAATTCAACAATTTAACATCAAAATAGCAGTGAAAGTACATCAAAATATCATGGAAATCTCCATAAAATAAGCCCCTATCATTATCATTAAAACTAAGATTGGAACTTTCCTTGGTTCAATAATCCTTCCCTTGTTGATGATGAAAAAACATGTGACATTAGAGCAAAAAACATTAAAAAAGTTCAAAATAAAAATATACCAAAGCAAATTCTCAACGTTTTCCCTAAATTTAAACACTATATGCTTTCATCACTTAAACCTCACTCTCATCATGTAAACCTCACTTCCCTTTCTTCATGCATTACAACAAATATCATTCTTTCTAAATCTATGCATCAATACATTTTGAAGAAATAAAGCATGGTTGGAACTTAAAAAAACATATTATGTATCGAAAACACATATTATACCTTAAAAACACAATTGATAAACACAAACATCATTAAAAAAGTAACTCTTCCCACACAAATCCTCTAATATCACTAATCCTTGCCCGCTTTTTAAAATCAACAAAAATTACTAGAGAATTGAAAAGATACAATTACCAATTGTTATAAAACTAATTATTATTAAAGCATTCACATAAATGTCAAAAAAAAAAATCACATGATTTTCAAAGAGACCTTTCTTTAATCATGCCTAATTCTTTCCTAATCATACAAAACCTATCTTTATTCATTAGTTTAGTGAAAATATTAGCCAACTGACTTTTTACAAATTCCAATTCAATATCACCATTTTGCATATAATATCTAATAAAATGATATCTTATCTCCATGTATTTGGTCCTAGAATGTTAAATTAGATTCTTTATTAAACATATGACACTGGTGTTATCTCACCTAATAGGAATCATAGTAAGCTAAACGCTATAATCTTTAAGTTGTTGCCTAAGAAAAAACATTTATGCATAATAACCATTGGGTCGCTACATATTTTGCTTCCACAGTTCACAACGCTATGGAATTTATTTTTACTAAATGATGATACTAATGCATTGTCTATGAATTAAAAAATGTTGGATGTGCTCTTCTATCTAAAAGGCTATCGAGATAATCCTTATCAAAATAGCTAACTAACTATAGTGATGCATGTCTAGGATACTAAAATCTTAAAGATGTGGTTTTATAAAAATGTCTAAGAATGCATTTAGTCGCGAAAAAATGAGAATCCTTAGGAATGGATTAAAATATAGCACACAAACCCACATTAAATAGAATACTAAGAAAGGTAAAGTATACTTCCTATCATACCTCGATAAAGCTTAGCATCCACTAGTTTATCTTCTTCATCTTTATTTAACTTTGTTGTAATACTTATAAATGTTCTTGAAGGATTTACTTAACCCATTTCAAAGCATTTACTTCATTAACTAAGATCCTACATTTTAGTTGCTTAATTTTTAAGCCAAGGAAGAAGTCGAACTCTCTCATCATCCTCATATCAAAATTTTTACTCATACACTCTTTCGTTAGTAGCTTTAAAAGTGATATTATCAAAATAAATTTTAATAATTAAAATTTCATTATTTTGATTTTTAATGAAGAAGGTAGTATCTATTTACCCTTAGTAAAACTATTTTGTAACAAATAAAGATGCACTTAATCTTTCATATCAAATTCTATGAGCTTATTCTAAATTATGTAAATATTTTGAAAGTTTGAAAATGTGATTAGGTGCAAAATGGATTTCAAAACTAGGAGGTTACTCAACACAACGTTTTTCTTACATGAAATCATATATAAAAAAACTTTTCACATCTATTTGAAAAAGATCAAAATCTATATATAATGCAAATGTAAGTAAAGGCCTAATAGTTTCTAACCTAACTAGGGAGCAAGGGTTTCCTCATAATCTATAACTTTCTCTTGATTATAACCTTTTATGCCAACCTAACTTTATTTCTCACAATATTACCCAACTCATCAAGTTTGTTTCTAAACTTCCACTTAATACCTATAATTTGATCATCATTAGGCTTAGGCACCAAAGTCTAAACTTTATTCCTCTTAGATTGATTCAATTTCTTATTTATAGTAAGAACTTGACTTTCATCACTAGGTGTTTTTTCTATTATTTTAGGCTCACTTTAAGAAATGAAAGCATTATGTTATAAATTTCTAAGGTAGGATCCAGTAACTAAACCTCTTTTACATCACTTGGGTTTGAAGGATGGTCTTCCTCAAATCTCTTGGCATTTCCTAATCCTTCTTTTCACCCTTATGTAGTTCAACAATGCTCTCACTTGGTACATGTGGAGTGTCTTGGTGATCCTCCTTTTCTTTTAAAATTAATTTCTCCAATTTCTTTAACAAATCTATATCAACATCTCTAAAGCTTTTCTTGAAATTAAGGAGGGTTGGTCTCATAAAAAATAACATGCATTGACTCTTTAAACACTAGAAATCTCTTATTAAATACCCTATATGCTTTACTAGTCAATGAATAGCCTATAAAAATGTGTTCGTATATTTTGAATGAAGCTTTCCTATGTTATCTTTATTGTTAAAAAAATATAACACTTACATTTGAAAACCTTAAAATAACTAATCTTTGACCTTTTCCCATGCTAAAGCTCATAGGGGATTTTATCTATAGTTGATTTCATGTAAACCTTATTAGATACATGACATGCATATGTAACATATTCCAGCCAAAAACACTTAAGAAGTTCATATTTATATGCATTTCTTACAAAATTCTATTTTTTCTCTTAATAAGTCCATTTTATTAAGGGTTCTTGAGTGTAGAGAAAAGAAGAGGACAGTGAAGCAAAGAAGACCACGACGATCGTTGTCTTGCTTACCTAGGACTTACTAGGAGCATTCAACATGTGGCATTTTAATTGTTATAAAAGGGAACAAAAGCCTAGAGGCTATCATATTAATGATTAGGAGCTTTCTTTAAGAGGAAAAAACACATATTTGGAGGTTTTCAAAGAGAGGAAACAAGATCAAACACAAGAATCATCAAGAACATTCCTCATTCTAGATTTTCTAGCACCAAAGGAGGAAAAGAAGAGTGGCCATTATCCATCTAGTTTATTTCTTATTCTTCATTCCTATTTTTATATGGATTATATGTTGGATGAAGGATTGTTGAAAATCATGAGTGGCTAAATACTCTTGTTAGGGATTGCTTTTTGAACTGTCTTGTTAACTCTTCTTATTGTTTTAATGAATGGATTGTTATGATATTTTGTTGTGCTCAAACCCTATAAACCCTGTAGCAAAGAAATGGCGCAGTTAAACCTCTCATCCAACTTGCAATCTATCTGGTCAAAGATTCTCTCAATCCTCTCCAGCCAGCTTTCAGTTTCTGGGGTTCTGTGCTCTTGGAGAAGTCCACAGCTCCTTGTTTGCGGAGCTTATCATATCTCCTATCTCTACTCTTCGGAACTCTCGGAGGTGCCTAATCAAACTGGAGCATAGGAGACTCTCTGTTAGCTCCTATGGACCCTTGGTCAGTTGACTCAGTGACCTTGTCCCTGACGATTGATGACCTATAAGAGACAATATCACATAGGTCACTATACATGTTTCACAAGTTATTTCACGCCTAAATGTTTTTATGTTGCCCCTGATACCAAAAATGTAGCATCCCACTCTCATAGGACACCTACCTAACATTCTGATGAATATCCGCGTAAATGCCATACAAGGGTGACACACTAGAGTAATTACAATAGACTATATTTTAGTCCCGAAATCAAAATTTGACTCCAACGACGTCTAAATTACAAACCCTCCCTATAATAACTTATAAATCATTAATCCACACTTTTCCATTTCCTAAAACATTTATCATCACATCGATCTCTCAATTTTCCAAATCACAAATTCATAAGTCAAGACACAAATAAATTCACATTTGCACGATAATTACAACAAAATCACTTGTACCAAGAAATGATCAATTGAATGCATTTAACACATTTACCATTATTCTAAATCACAATTTAAGCATGTATATGAAATGCAATTCATAATTATGCATGTGAAATGAATCTCTGAATAGTGGATTCCTATATATATTGGAATTAGGTCACTACAATTATCTAATAACCTAGAAATAATACATAATTTTCCTTCAAAATACACTTTAAAATCTTTATCACAAAGTTGACTTACACTAAAAAAGTTATGCTTTAAACCTTAGCTTAAAGTATATTTTCAATAATAATTTGATCTTGCTTACTAACTTTTCCAATGTCAATTATCTAATGTTTGACAGTGTCTCTAAAAGTTACACATCCTTCATCGTTTCTTTTAAAAGAGATGAATTAGAATGTAACACTCATCATATGCCTTAAAAATCCACTATCCATATACCATTTTCTTCTTTTTTTTTTGGATTCTTACAAAACAAGATAATTATTTCATTTTAGGTGCCCACATTAATTGGAATCCTTGAGGGGTAAAAACCTTTTTAAAATTCTAATGTATGCTAATATATATTACTTTTGGCATTATTTTCATGGTATATTGTTTATAATTTGGACAGATTTTGAATGATTTATCACTTTCTTATTTATTCTTATTTAAGGAAAAGAAGCAAAATTAGAGAAGAATTATATTAATTTAGAGCAATTTTAGAAGATTGAGAGAAGAATATAGGAATATGGTACTAACACGTCCTTGTGTTTGGATTATGTTCAAAGTATGTAGTTTCTATCATCCTTGCGTAGCTTAACAAACCCTCATGTTAATCCCTTATGAAGAAACAATACTAAACATGATCTTGTATAGGTCTTGTGTTAGTGTTAAAGTTTTCAAAATATATCCAAGTGCAATATGACTTTGTATACATGTTTAGGGTTGCATAGGTCAATAAAAGAATTAGGGTTTCAAATTTTAAGGGGAAAAAGGAAAATAAAGGGAGGAGGTTGAATAGTGGGAAAAAATAGAATCCTTTGGACAAGGAACATCAAGAAGTCACTTTAAAACCTTTTCACTTCAGTTTTGAATTCATAATTCTTTGAAGATGGAATAAGATTTCAATAGGAATCCTTTAAAGTTTCAAGAGTCAAGGATAATGGATCCTTTATTATATATATATATATATAGTTTTTATGTTGAATATCTCTTTGCATGGTGTGATAAGGAATCCTAGCCTCCAACTTTTCTGTAATGATTGAGGAACTACTAAGCACTGGATCTTGGGGGTAACTCCTCTTTGTTAGGGATGGCAAATAAGACAGAAAGATTTTGAACGTTTCGAGAAAGGAGATTTTTTATAACCTCAAACCGGCCTTGAATTTCTTTCCATATTCTTCATTCCTACTAATGGTTGAAAAAGGCTTCCCATTTCTTGTTGTTCTATCAAAGTTAGCATTGAAACTTCTTTTCCCACTGCAAAGGCCTCATCTTTTATCTCTAATCTAGCTAAAGAGCTTCTTTGAAAAAAAAAAAAAAGAGAGAGTTCCCAACAAGAGCATAATCTGTAACATACTAGCCCACTAACTACCATTGAACTGACTTGAATCTTCTACAATATATAAAAAAATTATCAAATTTTTTTTTTCTATATCAAGTCGATCCATCAACGTGAATGACACGCCCTAATAGCAAAAACTTTTATAGGAAAGAACCTACAAAATCTTTGTCTGTTGTTCCCAACTCTCTAATAAGAGTCCCATAAAAGTTAAATTGAAGCCTTATGCCTGTCCAATTTAAATATGTTTGATTCATGCATCAAGATTCAAGAGATGAGATGTGCAGTTAGATTATAACATGAATAAAGAGGGTTAGGCATAAGCTATTCAAGAGAAAGCCACAAGATCTTCCTAGGTTAGGGTAATATCTGTAAAGAGGGTTTATAGAGCAAATTAAAGCATTATGAGGTTAATTAGATTTGAAAGAGATTTTAACGGATTAACCAATGAACATCAGTTATATGTCTTAAGAGAGAATATAATATAAGTTAAGAACTCTTAATAGTCTAAAAAAATAAAAGAATTTAATAAACTAAAGTGAAATTGAATGTAAGAAATTTTAGGGAAATTCTTACCTAAATTTTGATAGTTCATAGATTAATATACTTTTTTTCATTATTTTTCTTTAGTATTTAGTTTTAATAATTATTTTAATTGTTCATTCAATTACCCCTAACCATTAGTCTAGTTTTTTAAGTTTTTAAAAAGTGGGTAGTTATTTAATAGTCTTTATGGGATCAACCTGTACTCACGTGTGCTAGTTATAATTTCATTATGTGCTTGCAATTATAAATAAATAATAGTAAGTTTTTATGGTTATTGCTAGGGACTAGTGATAATATTTATAGATTTTAAAAACTAACTACACTATATTTTATTTGCTTATTTCATTTTAATTTCATTATTTATTTACCAAAATTTCTTTATTCTTTCTAGTTTTTAGATCAGTTCTTATATTCATAATTTCAACATTCTTAGGAATTTTTTTGAGCTAGATTTTGAGATTGTAAAAATATTGGACATAAGACCAAGATTTCAAAGGAAGATAGAAGTAGAGGAAGCAAAGATGGTTACATAAAACATAAGATCACTGAAGGATTTTGCCACACGAAGTGCTCAAAGCATCAGCTTTGGAATGGCAAAGCCTAACGTTGAAGCCACCAACTTTGAGTTAAAGCATTCCTTGTTATCTATGGTGTAGCAAAGCCAGTTTTGAGGCTTACCATCAAAACCTTTCAACCTATTCTTGTCTATGTTTTTAGAGTACTTTGAACACTAAAGCTCAATGGTGTCTCTCTAGTTGCTCTTAAGCTTCAATTATTCAATTTATTTTTTAGGGATAAATATAGTTGCTGACCGTACTAGTAGGTTCAAGTACTACATGAGATCAACTCTTTCATACATTTTTGGCTAAATACTATCATTTAGGCAAGACTATATAGATAAGGAATCAGATAATTATTTTCACCCAAATGAAAGCCGAGTCCTTATTTAAAACTAGGGAGACGTATAAGGAGTTATTGAGGTCATGTCCACATCACGAATTACAGAAATGGTTGATAATGTTAACTTTCTATAATGGAACAACCTACAACACCAAGATCTCCATTAATGCTGCTACTAGTGGAACCATAAATAACACAATAGATTAAGCACATTCTCTTATCAAGGATATGGCTCAAAACCATTATTAGTGGTCAGTTAAGAAAGTCACTCCTAAGAAAAGACAAGGTAATTATGAACGTAACGCTTTGAATCTTCTATTAGCCAAGATATCTGCTATTAACTAATTAATTTTTCATAATTAAAAGCCAATGATCATATAACCCTTAATTATCTAATAATTCAACTTAGGTGGCCAATTTAAGATAGATAAAATTAAGTGCTTAATTAGATAAAAAACTTCTAATCATAAATCATAACCCATATAATATCCTAATCATAACTAAAGCACTTTAAGCATATATATTCACCAATGAAAACCAAGATAGAATGAGAAAACACATATTCATTAATGATAAGTAAAGAGTCAATACAAAAAAACAAAAGTCAAAGTTAAAAGAAATACAATTGAATTTGGGCCATCCCAGTTGTAATCCTTGCTCCCCAATCCATTTTGAATTCTCTTCACAACCTTAACTTAATAACTCAACACAAAGAAAGAACAAAAAGAAAACTTAACTTATAAAAGAACTAAAACCTTACTAAAAACAAGTATTGAAGCCTCTTACATCACTCACATCTCTCTCTCTCTCCAACTTCCCCCTTTTTTCCTCTTCTCTTAGCTTTCTTTTACAAGTACCAAGGTGATTGTTCAAGTTCCCCAAACCCTAAACATGTTCAGGAGTGTTTTTGTCTATTTGTCCCTTTAAAAATCCGGTCATGTTATCTAGGATTATAACAACCGTTTCTATCCAAGAACAACAACGTCATTTAATACCGTTATTTTTCTTCTGTATTAAATTTTTAGGGGTAGTGAATATGTACAATGGTGCCATTGATACTTGCCATTATTCTTCTACCAATATAAATTAAAATTTGTCTTTTTCAGCACTAGACTCCTGAAATCGTTATGAACCTACAATTTAATCAAAATAACACATAAATAGGGAATATTCATTTATCAGTAAGGGTAAAAACATATCAAAACATGGTTTAAAATCCTATATAAATTATCCCTAATAGTGATCTAAGTGAAAGTATGAGTCTCAGTCCTTTTTCTAATTATAGGAAGCTCGAGATGGAAAATGTAAGGCCTATAACTTTCATATTATAATTGGCAGATCATTTTATTAAATACCTTATATGTATATTAAAGGAAATAAACATCAAGGTTAGTGATTTTTTTATTCTTATTAATTTTGTCATTTAGAGATGAAGGAGGATAATCAAATCCCTATCATTTCTGGAAGGCCTTTTCCTAGCTATAGCTAGAGCTGTCATTAAGGTGAAAAATAGAAAATTTTCCTTGAGTGTTGGTGATGAGAGAGTTGAATTTAATTTACCTAATGCAACGAAATGTCCTTCTCTTAAAGATTCTTGTTGTAGGATTGACATGATTGAGCAAGTCATGAGAGAAGAGTTTCCCAAGCATGAACTTGATGATCCAATTAAAGAGTGTTTGGTGAAATATGACTCCTAATATAATGAGAAAGGAAAGAGCACTCTACTAATAAAACGAAAACTTCTTCCTTCTACTCTTAGGTATGAGTTCCTTAGACCTAACTCTACATATCCTATGATTGTAAACATGAAACTAAGTGAATTTGAAACTAAAAAATTATTGGAAGTTCTTAAGCTGGATTGAAAGGTAATAGGATACACTATATATGATATTAAAGGCATTAACTCATTAGTTTATATGCATAGAATATTATTGGAAGATGATATTACACCCTCTATTGAGTTAAAAAGGATTTGTTCAAGTTACTAAATTCCAAGATAATATACCCTATCTTTGATAATGAATGGATTAGCCAGGTTTAGGTAGTTCCTAAAACGGGGGCATAACTATTATAAAAAATGAAAAGAACGAATTAATCCTTACAAGAATAGTAATGGGTTAGAAGATGTACATAGACTCTTGGAAATTAATAAAAAAAAACTTGAAAAGATCATTTTCCAACTCCCTTTATAAACCAAATACTTGAAAGGCTAACAAGAAATTGTTATTTTTGTTTTATAGATGGTTATTTATTTATTTTTTCTAAAAATCTATTAATCTAAATAGTAAAAAAAGACCACATTCACACACCCTTGTGACGCCTTTATTTGTGGGAGATTGCCTTTTAACCTTTGTAATGCTCCTGCCATGTTTCAACATTAAACGGTGGCTATTTTTATTGATTTTATTGAGATTATTGTGAAAGTGTTCATGGATGATTTCTCTATATATGGAACTAGGATTGATAAATTTGTAATAATTTTATTTAAAGAGTTGCAACAATGTGAAGAAATGCATTTAATCCTAAATTAGGAAAGGTTCCATTGTATGGTAAAGGAAGGAATTGTCTTATGACATTGGGTATCCGAATGAGGAATTTAATTTGACAAAGCAAAGGTCAAAGTAATAGAGAAGGTGTTTCTACCTACTAATGTTCATAGTATGGGACTTGATAAGTGTGATTTTAGGTTAAGTTTCTAGGTTGTTTTTAGGTGTTTTAAGTGTGTCTTTGTGTTTTTTAGTTTTAGTTTATTTGATCTTTTGCATGTTTTGCATCTTTTCATGATCTTTTAAGTGTCTAAGTGTTTCTTTGTTTTGTTTAGTGTTTAAGGGTGGATTTTAAGCTTATTTGAGGGATAGTTTGATGCACATTGTTGCTTGCTTTTGCAGGCATCAGAATTTCAGATTGGGGTGTTTTATAGGTGACTTTGGCAGCTTTCTGGGAATGCTCTAGAGATCATATGGCCATGAAAATTGGTGGAGAGGAAGATCAAGATGTTAGGAAGCTCCAGTTCAAATTTCAGGTCAATCGGAGGTCCGGAGAAGAAGTTATGGCCAAAAGCGTGAAGGGTGTTCAGAGCTGTCAAGACCGGGTCACGATCGTGAACTAGTCACGATCGTGACAGCACTGTTTAAGACACCCTATGTCACGATCGTGACCTAGTCACGATCGTGACTGCGGGTCAAGACCAGAACACTGATAGACGCAGGATTTTAAGTGTTTGACCCTCCTTTTGACCTATTTAAGGGCTCAAAACCCTAGGAGCAAGGGAGGGAGTGCAGCCACCACCCAAAAGAAGTATATTATAGGTTTTTGGAGGCTCCCAAAAGAAGAGAGAGAGAAGATTTTCTTGGGAAAAGCAACAAGACAACATTGAAGTTTCCAGCTTTCTTGGAGTAAAGAGAAGACATTCAAGGCT
>JAOXYD010255425.1:0-16125 GCA_028565735.1 Pinacopodium congolense
CGGTGGTCTGTTAGCCCACTGTTATAGATGATCTAACCACCATTGAAGGCAGTGCATTCTATGTCTATAATGGCGGGCTATTCTTAGTATAACGGTGTCATTGTATGAAGAACAGGTTGTCGTTATATCCCACGTCTGGCAATAAAATGACCAGTTTCACTATTCATCATCTTCCTCATTCAAAACCTCCAAAACCCTAAAATCGCCCCCAAAATTCCAGACCTCATATCTTGCTCAATTCTTCACCAAATTGGACGTTCTTAGTGTCCATTTGTCGCATTTTCTATCTTCTACCTGATTCTACTATCAATTTGGTCAAAAAATCAATAGATTTTCCACAATATGCCATGAAAGTTTTAGATCTTTTTCTCCCCAAAGGTATTCTTTTTCAATTTTCTCCCAATATAGGCCTCTATATGCTTAGATTTTGGTACCATTGTGTTAGGAATTTCATTAGCTTTAATTTGGTACCAATTTTATTCAGATTAATCGTTGTCAAAAAATCAAGAATATTCCGATCAAAAGGGAATATTCCGGTGACTCTTACTAGAAAATTTTCTTAATTTTTGTATTGATTTCCAACCTATCTTTGCCTACTATTTTGAACAGATTGCAATCCAATGGCACCTAGGAGAAAGCGATTGGCTTTTGATCCAGTCCAGTTCACTAGTTAAGAGAATTTTGATTGGTTTGAGGCTCATCGGGGTAACAAATTCATTGTTGAGCGACCCATCAACCCAGAGTTCGAGGCCATCTTCGACATATATGGAGTTTTTAGGACCTTTGGGTGGTAGGCTATTGTTACATTTGCTGGTTAACCCGAGCTAGTTTGCGAATTTTTTAAGAATATTGAAGGCAAGGACGAAATTGACACTATTGAGGTACAGTCTACGGTTAGAGGTATTCCTATCCATCTTACTCGTGCCTCGATTTATGTTTTATTAGGAGTATCAGATGAGGGTAGCATTTTTGTGAAGCAAAAGGATCCACTTCATGGGGATACCATAGCTTTGGACCCCACTTTTTCTATTGCTACTGTTAGAGAGGCCCTAGGACTGATTAGGAATTCGAGGGGTTATATTACTACTGCTTTGGGAGCTAGGGAGTGGATTATAGTGGGGATGCTGAGTCATAATGTTGCTCCCCGAGCCAGTAGGCTCAATGAGATGAGGTATGTTGATGTATACCTCTTATATAGGATGTTGCATGGTTTTGGTATCATTCTAGGGATCCCGCTTGTTGGGTTCATTATTTTATCGATGCGGGATGTTGTGAAGTTGAAGAGGCTCAATAAGAATTTTTGCTTCCCTTGTTTGCTTACAAGGATATTTAGGGATGCTGGTGTTCCTCGGGATGCTGTTGAGTCAGAGGATTATACAGATAAGAATGTCATCAATGCCAGTGTGCTCAAGTTTTGGCATTTTGTTTATCGAAGAGGCATATGGCGTAGACTTCGAGAGGGAGAGCATCGTAAATCTAAGGGTTCAAATTTTTCACATATTGCATAAAGCCCTTGAAAAGTTGCATATATTTTCACTATAAGGTCAATTGTTGTCTTTGAAGTCATTAAATCATTTTGCACATTCACATAGTCTCAAAGTATGTTTTAAAAATTGTTTTAAGTCTTGATTATTGTTAGGAAAATGTTTGTATCAATTTGGGAATTTGTTTGTATTTCTAGAATTGAAATTCATTTGGTTTAAGCTCATTTATTGATGATAGGCTTGGATTTTATTGCATATTTATGGCCATTTTATGCCAAATTAATGTTTAATTTCTCCAACTTGATGGTAAAGTGTCTAAATATCATTTACATTCATGTATATGTAGATTGGAAGCCAAAAAATCAAGACAATTTGAGAAAAGCCAAGAAAAAGTAAAAAATCAGGACTAACATGACACCTCAACTAGCCCACTGTTTTACTCAGCCAGGCATCGTTTGACTTGCGTTCTAGAGACTTAAATAGCAGTGTTCTTGAAGCACCGTGTAAATCCATTTAAGCTCTGTTTAAGTGTGCAGTCATGTGTTTTTCAGCTCCAACTTGTCCCACTTGTTCCTACTTGTAGCAACATATATAAGAAGGTGTGGAGACTAAATTTGTAGAAATTAGTGCTGGACTTGAGAGGGGAATTCAGATCAAACTTCCCTTTCTCTCTTCCTTAGGTAGTTCTTAAGTTTTTCTTAGGTTTTTTTTTTTTCTCTTTTTCCATTTTTTGTGATTGTAAATATAGGTTGTTTTAAGGATTCTCAAGAGTTTTTAAAGGTGATTGGAGGTTGCCTAACACTTTGTATCATCATTTGGTGAAATCTAGACCCCTTCTTTCCCTTATTTCATCTCTTTTGTTCATATTTATGCAAGAACATGGGTTGTTTTGATTTTAATCCTAATTTATTGTATGATTGTGACGATCGAAGCTTAATTCTAGCTTTGGACAGGTTCTATGATGTCTGGAGTGAGTTTTAATCATATGTTTGGATCATAATCTTTGTTTATGTGAGAATTTAATGCTTATTTTGAGTTGGCCACTTAAGATATGATTAAACATGGTTTATGATCCAACAATCTCTACCTAAATCAATGGAAAAATCTGTAAACAACATGATTTAATCATTAGATCCAAAAAATCTACCTTGGTTACCATGAGGGAATTAATTTTGAATGGAATTTAGGATTAGAACTTCTTGAACTTAAAGCCTAATGCTTATTAATTGATGAAATAACCAAGGATCAATTTAGGATGGTTAGGGAAAAGACAATGACTTAACCATAGCTTGTCTTGAATTAGTGAAGGCCTTAGATTATAGATTCCAACATTTCATAACTTACTTAAGTCATTTGAAGCCTAGTCTTTAGGAATTTAATCATTTGGTAATCCTCAAACAATTTGGAATTCAATTATAAAGTTGGAAAGTTTTTAGGTTTGTTTTTAGTTTGTCTTCAGTCTATCTAACCCCTTAGTTTTAAGCTTTGGTTTCCTTATATAATTGTGATCCAACTGCCTTAATAGTCACCAATATGCATTCTCTCTATAGGTTCAACATTCCAGAGTCTTAAATGTGTTCCACTTTATTACTTGTGAACGGTACACTGCAGATAAGTTTATTTGGTATTTGAATTGGAATTGCGTGTGCACGGATTGAATTATTTGAGTTAAAATAGTAATACCAAATCAACCTAGCAGTTGACGTACCTCAAATCTGTCCAGATTTAGGTTATCATCATTCAATCCATTTTTTTAGTGCTCAAATATGTTTTTATTTCTTCAAAATCATCATACAGAATTTAACAGAATGTCCATGTATGAAAATTACTAAAGAAATTTGGCACATCATAGAAGTTACTCATGAAGGTAAAAAACCAAGCGAAAGAAAGTAAGATGTCCATGTTCATTCATCAATATGAATGGTTTATAATGTATCATAATGAAAGTAATTTTGACATGTATATTAGATTTGTTAACATCATAAATGCATTAAAGGGTTTAGGAAGAACATATTTAAATGTTGAATTTATTAGAAATATTTTGAGATCTTTACCTAAGGAGTGGGAGGCAAAGGTAACAGCCATTCAAGAGGCTAAAGATCTTAACATTTTAACTTTGAAAGAATTGATTGGTTCATTACTTACACATGAGATGACAATGAAGGACTCAAAAGCAAAACAGGAGGAAGCTTCATTAAGAAGGAAGAATTTTGCATTTAAAGCCAAGAAAGATGAGTCTAGTGAAGAAGGAAGTTCTTCAGAAAATAGTGATGATGAGATAGCTCTCCTCACCAAAAAGGTTAACAAATTATTAAAGATGACGACATAGTCCAAGAAAAAAGAGTAAGGTAAGTATAATTACAAGAGAAAATATACTAATTTTGTTTCTTTTGAATGTAGGAAATAGGGAAATTTGAAGAGCCATTGCCTACTTCTCAAGGAGAATGAGAAGGATGAAGGATGTATCCAGAAAGAAAGAAGAGAAAAGAAGGACAAGAAGGAAAAGAAAGCCTTGAAGGCCTTATAGGAGATCGAAAGAAAATAGGAAAGTGAAAAATCTAAAAATGAAAGCGGTAATTTTTGTCTCATGGCCTTAGGTGATAAGGTACCACCTTCTTCCCATTCGAATGATGATGATAAGAATGAGAATATTGTTATAGATGTTGGTTTAAGCTATGATCAATTGGTTAAATGTTTAGAATGTGCTACAATGAGAAGGAGGAAATTATCCTCCAAACATAAGGAATGCATAAATTAATGGATGATTTTAGATTAGAGAATGAGAAGCCAAAAAATGATTTTCATGCATTATAATCTAAAAGTGTGGAGTTTGATGATGATAGAAAGAAGATGATGGCTGAAAATGATTCGTTAAAGATAGAGCTAAAAAGTCTTAAAGAATCATTAGAAAATTTTACAAGGAAAAAGAAAAGTTGGATAACATGCTAGGTGCCCAAAAGGCATCAAATGATAAATGTGGATTAAGTTTCCCTTAAGGGAGTTGAACACCTAATGTTAAAGTTATTTTTGTAAAGGAAAAAAGTTTAGATGAAGAGCATGTCCCTAGGTCATCTTTTGATAATTGTGCCTAGGAACTAAGGGAGGTTTTAATATTAGTTTTGATGATAACAAAATATGTTTGTTTACTAATGATTTAAGTTTATGATGAGGATTTTAAAGATAGGTGCATTTCATGATGCATTATAAATGGAAAGCTTAAAGCTTAAGGCCAAAATTAAAGTTGATGGAAAAACAATGGTATAGCAACTTTAAGAAATTAGTTAGGTTAATTCAAATGTTTTTATAAGTTTTACGTAATGTTCAATTGATCTAAAGGCTCAATTTTTTCATGCATTGAATAAAGCTTTTAAAAAGTTGCATAAAATTTCACTAAAAGGCCAATTATTGTCTTTGAAGACATTAAATCATTTTGGACATTTATATAGTCTCAAATTATGTTTGAAAAATTGTTTTAAGTCTTGATTAATTTTAGAAAATTTTTTGAATCATTTTTTTCATTTTTTTGTATTTTTAGAATTGAAATTTCTTTTGTTTAAGCTCATTTGTTGACATACCTCAAATATATCTAGATTTGAGTTATCATCATTCAATCTAAGGTTTCAGTGCTCAAATTTATTTTTATTGCTTCAAAGTCTTCATATAAAATTTTCTTAAGGTCTCAAGAGTGCACTAGACTTTCTACTCCAAATTTTAGGCACTCAAAATGCTGATTAAAGCTCTAAGAGTACATATTACTCAATCTATCTCTAATGCCTAGTTTAGGGTTTATGGTTTTTTATGTCTTTTTATCTCCTAAACAGCTAGTTACGTCCAGAAATAGCTCAAAACCCTTCCTAACCCTATATTTAACATTAAAAAACACTTTTAACATATCTAGATGCTCAAGAAACAAATTTACAAAATCAAAAATCACAAACTCCTTAAAGTTGCCCAGTATTTTTACTGCTCTTTTTAGTCTTGATTCAAACTCTTCTCTAACTATTTTAATCCATCTCTATGTTTTTGAAATTGGTATTTTCTGTTTTATTAAGTGTTTAAGAGTTTGGTTGATCCAAGTTCTATATTATATGGTGCTTATTTAGTTATATTAAAGCTTAGGTATAGAGATATATCAAAATTGTTTCAACATTTTGCTATTACTGTTATTCTTGATTCAATCCCTTTTTTCATCATATAAATCAGTTTTTGGGTGAAAAATTTTGTTGTATTTAGTTTTTTGAAGTGCTGAAGAGATAGATTAATCAAAGTTTTGAATTTTAGGGTGTTTGTTTCATCACTTCGAGCTTAAGCTTGCACATATATCAAAACTGTTTCTCCAACTTGCTGTTATTATTGTTATTGATTGAATCCCGTTTTTCATCATCTAAATTAGTTTTTGGTTGTGCAAATCTATCGTATTTATTTTGTTTGCACGTTCAAGAGTTGGATTAATCAAAATTTTGAATTTTTAGGTTCTTGTCTCGTCATTTTCGAGCTTAAGTTTGTATATATATAAAAACTATCACCGTTATTGTTGTTCTTGATGCAATGCCATTTTTCTTCATCTAAATCAGTTTTTAGGTGCTCAATTCTATTGTATTTAGTTTGTTTGAGTGTTTAAGAGTTTCATTAATCAATTTTGTGCATTATTAAGTGTTTATATTGGTAGATTGAAGCTCATGAAGTCATAAACACCATAGCTATCCAATTTTGCATGCTCTACCATTTATTCATATATTTGGGCACTTTAATCTTAATTTATTGCTTCCAAATTTTTGTGTTCTAATTTTTAAAGTCCTCAAAGGTTTCATTAACCATATAACTGAATGTTTAGAGGATTATTTGTTTATTTGGAAGCTACTATATTCTCATTCATTAAAGTTATCCATATTTGTGTGTTTGGATTTTTGTTCTTATCATTCATCATATTTACTTATTTTTAGTTGATCAATTGTATCGTGCTGAGTTTGTTTACGCTTACAAGAGCATCACAGCTCAATCACATCATTTATTGAAAGTAAGAGCCGTTAGTTTGATTAAGTTTTTAGTGAAACACATCTTTAGGTGTATTTGGTTACTTGTAAGGGGGTTATTGGAATATTAAATATTGAGTTGGTAATTTTGTAGAGGCTACTCATTCCCCTATAAAGATTTGTCTAAAGCTTACTCACCTTCAAGAAGAATATTGTGTCTCGTAAGGGTTACTTTTCACCCTAGATTGCGTCTCCTCATCTTTTATTACTATGAACAAAGGGAGGTTTTAATATTAGTTTTGATGATAACAAAATATGTTTATTTACTAATGATTTAAGTTTATGTTGAGGATTTTGAAGATTGGAACATTTCATGATGAATTCTAATTAGAAAGCTTGAAGTTTAAGGCTAAAATTGAAGTTTATGGAAGAGTGGGATATAACAGCTTCAAGAAATTATAAAAATCATTAAATCATTTTGGACATTCATATAGTCTCAAATTATGTTTGAAAAATTGTTTTAAGTCTTGATTAATTTTAGAAAAATGTTGGAATCATTTTGTTCGTTTGTTTGTATTTTTAAAATTCAAATTTGTTTTGTTTTATCTCATTTGTTGACATGCCTCAAATCTACCTAGATTTAAGTTATCATAATTCAATCTAACTTTTCAGTGCCCAAATTTATTTTTCTTGCTTCAAAATTATCATACAAAATTTTCTTAAGTTCTTAAAAGTGCAATAGATTTTCTGATGCAATTTTTAAGCACTTAAATTGCTGATTAAAGCTCAAAGAATACATATTACTCAAGTTATCTCTATTGCCTAGTTTAGGGTTTAGGGGTTTTTATGTCTTTTTATCTCCTAAACAGCTGGATATGTCCCCCAACAGCATAAAACCCTTTCTAACCTTATATTTAACATTAACAAACACTTTTAACATATCCAGATGCTCAAGAAACAAATTTACAAAATAAAAAATCACAAACTCCTTAAAGTTGCCTAGTATTTTCACTACTCTTATTAGTCTTGATTCAAACTCTTCTCTCACTATTTTAATCCATCTTTAGGTTTTTGAAAGTGGTATTTTCTAATCTGATCCAAGTTCTACATTTTAGGGTGCTTATTTCATTCTATTAAAGCTTAGGTCTAGAGATATATCAAAATTGTTTCAGCATTTTGCTGTTATTATTGTTCGTGATCCAATCCCTTTTTTCATCATCTAAATTAGTTTTTTAGTGCAAAAATCTGTTGTATTTAGTCTTTTTAAGTGTTCAAGAGTTATATTAAACAAAATTTTGAATTTTAGGGTGCTTGTTTCATCACTTCGAGCTTAAGCTTGCACATATATCAATACCGTTTCTCCTATTTGCTGTTATCATTATTATTGATTGAATCCTAATTTTCATCATCTAAATAAGTTTTTTAGTGCCAAATCTATTTTTTTTTCATATGTTGAAGAGTCAGATTAATCAAATTTTCGAATTTTTGGGTTCTTGCCTCATCATTTTCGAGTTTAATTTTGCATATTTATAAAAACTATCACTGTTATTGTTGTCCTTGATTCAATCCCATTTTTCATCATCTATATTAGTTTTTGAGTGCTCAAATCTATTTTATTTAGGTAGTTTAAGTGTTTAAGTGTTTAATTAATCAATATCATGCATTATTAAGTGTTTATATTGTTAGATTGAAGCTTATAAAGTCACAAACACCATGGTTATCCAATTTTGTATGTTCTACCATTCATTCATATATTTAGGCACTTTAATCCTAATTTATTGCTTCCAAATTGCTATATTTTATTTTTTCAAGTCCTCAAGGGTTTCATTAACCATATCACCAAAGTTTTAGAGGATTATTTGTTTTTTGGGAATCTACTATGTTCTCATTCATCAAAGTTATCCAGCTTTGTGTCTTTGTATTTTTATTCTTATCATTCATCATATTTACTCATTTTTAGTTTATCAATTCTATCATGTTGAGTTATTTTATGCTTACAAGAGCATCACAGCTCAATCATATCATTTATTGAAAGTAAGAGCCCTTAGTTTGACTAAGTTTTAAGTGAAACACCTTTTTAGGTGTATTTGGTTACTTGTAAGCGAGCTATTGGATTATTAAATATGAAGTTAGTAATTTTGTAGAGGTTCCTCATTGCTATATAAAGATTTGTCTAAAGTTTACTCAACTTCAAGAAGAAGATTGTGTCTCGTAAGGGTTACTCTTCACCCTAGAAGAAGACCATAATGATTTTTATTAATGTAATTTCCAATAGGAAGCTAGAGAGAGGATGTAGTCTATCTTTGAGATTGGCGAACCTCCATAAATTTGATGATTTTTCTCTTAGTTTAATTGTTATCAAATTGGTATTTGAATTTCTTTATCATATTAGGTTGAATATTGGTTTATTTATTTCATTTAATTTTAATTGGTTTATGAGGCTAGTCTAATTAGTTTCAAAACTTTTAATCACTCAGTTACACCCCCCTTGAGTTCCTTTGGGACTTATAATTGAGATTGAATAAATTGCTCTCAGGTTACATAGGGAAGCTAGATTGGGTCAAGGCAGCAATGTAGAACAAGAAATGATTAGATATGAGTAGTTTAAGAGTGAAACACAATTTGTAGACAAGGAGCTTCATGAGGAAGATATTACATATCATCATGGTTAGAGAAGGCAATTGATCGTGATGGATCTTACCCTAGGACACAGTAATTGACCTATTACAAGCATTGTGAGCCATGGGTTCAAAACACCTAATTCTGAGATTTCCCCACACCATCATATCTATGATCAAGGCATCTCGATTCGGGAGATTATCTTTGGAGGATTTGAATACCCATTTGGAGACTTTAATGGATATCTATGTCTATTCAAGCAAAATTATGTGTTGGAGGATGCAATAAAACTAAGGCTATTACCATTTTCTTTTAAGGACAAGGTGAGAGCATGGTTAGGAAATTTATAGCTAGGTTTAATCATTACATGGGATGAGCTGATGAAGTTATTTCTAGGAAAGTTCTTCACACCTAAGAAGGTTGTCAAATGAAGATAAAATCACATCACTCACTTAGTATGAGAATGAAAACTTATATGAGGCATTGGAGTACTTTAAAGAGAAATTGGTAAGATGTACTAGTCATGTATTCTTTAACTAGCAACAGGTTGATGTTTGCTAGTTTTCACTATACTGTAAGTATACAAGTAATAACTTATAATAAGATATATATCAATCCCATAAAGATTGAATGTGGACACCTAACAATCTGAATTGCATTTTGTTTAAGGTAAACCAAAAGTATAGAAACTGAAAATTAAACTAAGTTAACAAAATTCAATGAATCAAACTGTAGAAGAAAGCAAAAAAAAGAAGTTATTCAAGGATGGAAACTTAGGGGTTATTCTACCCTTGATTATCCTCCTTTTATCTTATTGATTTAACTATGTTTGATCCTAGATATCCAATAGTTTGAATACCCTCTCTTGATGTCTAATCAAGTAATCTCGATTGAAATAATTACAAGTCAAATTGCAACCTCTCGGTTTACAAAAATATGCTATTGGGTTTGAAGAAATCTTGAGGATAGCTAACATGTAGTTGAGATCTCTCTTTAATCACTTGTTAGTCTTATAATTGTAGGTCTATTAAGCCACCAACTCTCTTTGCACTCCCTAACTCAAATAAACTAAAATAACCTCTTGATTCGAATTGATTATAAGCTCATCAATAATCATAAACATCCATGCATTAAATCAATAAGATAAAAGTTGTACAAAAAATTATAGAATAAACCCTAAACTAGATCTAGCAATCCAAAATCATGTTTAACAAACAAATATTTAGATTAAACATTCAAAGTAAGCAATGGAAAATAGAAAACAATGGACGTAGGTTGAAGGCCCATTGTTGGAAAATCTAGATAGCCTTGTCAATCTTGATTTCTCCACCATGATCTCGAGTTCCTTGATGTTTTTCTTCTTTAAAACTTGTTGTTTTCCTCTCTTGGACGTCTCCTAGACTCAAAATGGTGGCTCTTAGCATTTTCTTACATCTCCGCTCACCTTAAATAGCATCAACTCTCATTAAACATGTCATCTTGCAAGTTCCGGATGCCTAGCAAGTCAACCTAGCGAAACTATAGTGACTTGGTTGCTATGGCAACTTGGACATTGGTTCTGGCATTTTCTTCTTCTCTTTTAAAGCTTTTCCAACTTTAAACTCTTTTCAGTCTTTTCGCTGTAACTTCTCCTACACACCTTTGTCAAACATGAAAGTTGATATGTAGGTTCCTGTCATGAATTTCTTGCACAACATAGAATTTGATTATAGTTTGAGTTCTGTAAGGGAACCTAATGGATGACCAAAGTCATCTATATGAAAAATGGTGTTTTTTTTTTCAGTTTCTCTTATTCTTCTCTTGATGCATTCTTAATGGCTTGTCACATGACTTAGAAAATCAGGGTGGAACTTCATAACATGATGCTATTAGCCATAAAATTGAACCCATATTTCTTCCAGCTTCATAAGTGTCTCAACATTTTCACGGAAATTTTTCACAATATGAATAATCATCCAAAACAACTTAAGAAACATCTTATTAAAGAATTACTCAAATGTTCTCTTAAATGGCATGGAATTAGCTCTCAAACAAAAGATAATCATTATAAAAACATTCCTAGAAGAAGTATAATTAGATGCTAACAATTTACATTTTCTGTATAGGAGTTATACCATCAACTAGAAGCACCATAGATGTAGCAGTAGTAAGAAGCTTTATGAGGAAAACACCAAAGTAAGCCTACTAATTGATTGACAAGATGGCCTCTAAAAGTTTTTTGAACCATGTAGAGTGGCATCGAAGAATTCCTAATAGTGCTCATGTGGTGGTCAATTTTATGGCATTATCATATCAGATAGAGGTTTTGACAAAGAAACTAGATAATCTAATGTACAGTGTTTTCGAAAGGGCAAGCTCATTTATGAGGGGTTGTGCTAGCTGTGAGCATTATGGTGGAGCACACACTTATTTATAGATTGTCAGGTTAGGAACCTGTTTGTGTAAGGATAAGAAAAGGCCTACCCTGTGGACATTTACAACTAGTAAAGAGGGGATCTATACTCTGTCACTTACAATATAGGGTGGAAGAATCACCCAAAATTTTCTTCGAGTGATAATTAGGTATCATGTCCATAGCTTTCCAATGTTTAAAAAATGTCACCTTTAAGATTTAAGGCATGCACTTCAATGCTACAAGAAAAATCTAACCTTCAAAAGGCACTCATGAAGTACATCACTAGCATTAAAGTTATGATGTAAAACTAAGAAGTATTCATCAGAAATCTTGAAAATCTGAAGAGTTAAATTGTGAGCTTGCTGAAGGGAAGGACTATAGGTTTATTACCTACCACCATTAAGGCCAACTTGAGAGAGGATGCAAAGGTAATCCCACTGCATAGAAATAAACAACTTAAGGGAGTTTAGGAGATTCAAAAGGATGAGGAAGCTAAGGAGAGTTAAGAAAGAAAGAGTCATGATGCAAGAAATGATAAAAAGAAAGAACCAAATGTAAAAAAAGATCCTCCCAGGTTGTTTACAGATCCAATAACTAATCTAGTAAGACCTAGGATCCCTTATCTTCAAAGATTTAAAGGTAAGAAACTAGATAAGTAGTTTGGTAGATTCCTTAAGATTTTTAAGAAATTGCATATTAAGATTCCCTTTGCTAAGGCTTTAGCATAGATACCTTCTTATACTTAGTTTTTAAAGAAAATATTTTCTAACAAGAGAAATCTTGAAGAGTTTGAGTCTCTGAAGTTAAATATGGAGTGCTATTCCATTTTGTTAAAGAAGTTGGCACCAAAGCTTAAATATATAAAGAGTTTCATTATTCCTTGCAATATTTATGGTTTGCACATAGATAGAGCATTGATTGATTTAGGTGTAGGAATTAACTTAATGGCTCTTTTTATTTTCAAAAAGCTTGGATTAATGGAGCCCAAGTAAATTATAGTTTCACTTCAATTAGTAGATTGTTTTATTATTTATCTAAGGAGGTTAATCGAGGGCATGTTCATGTAAATGGACAAGTTCATCTTCCTAATAGACTTCTTAGTCCTTGACATGGAGGAGGATCGTGACATTTCAATTGTTCTTGGAGGACCTTTCATGCCTATAGAGATCACCATTATCAACGTCTAGCATAGAAAACTCATCTTGATGCCATGAAGTATTCATCCACTCTTGACTATTGTAATTTTATTGACACATGCTCTCCTGATACTAATTGTTCTTTTATTTTTTTTAAGATTGTTATAGGAGGAGGCATAAGGAGTACCTAAAATTTGAGTGAAGAATTTCATGAAGATTTAGAAGCATGAGGAAATAGTGTGGACTAAGCATATTAGACACAGTACTCAACTTATGAGCCTCTGTAGAGACCAACCAAGCCACTACCTCAACCATCGATTGAGAAGCATCCATCTTTTGAACTTAAAGCTTTGCTACTTATTTAAAGTATGCATTTCCACATCCACTTGAGCACTTACTCGTTATTGTTTCATCTTTTTTGATAGGTACCATTGACAAGAGGCTTTTGATGGTACTTCAAGACCACAAGAAAGCCATTGGATGGACTATTGTAGACATTAAAGGTATTGCCCCTCTTTTTGTATACATCACACATTCTTAAAGGATAGAAGTAAGGAGATAGTGCAATCCTTGAGGCAACTCAACCTACACATGAAGGAAATGGTTATAGCTAAGGTAGTGAAGCTTTTAGATTATCAATCGAATTTTTGATTCTAGTTGGGTGAGTCCTATACAAGTGGTGCCTAAGAAGGGTGCCACCAATGTTATGAAAAATGAGAAACATGAATTGATAGCCACTAGGAAGGTAACTTAGTCAAGAATGTGCATATATTATAGGAAATTGAAGGATGTCACTCAAAAAGATTACTTTCCATTGACTTTATTAATCAGATGATTAATAAGTTAGTTGGACATAACTTTTATTATGTGTTAGAAGGATATTCTGGTTATTTTTTGATTTTGATAGCTCTAGAAGATCAGAAAAGTATCAATTTTACTTGTCCCCACATTGCATTTACATATAAACACATGCCTTTTGATTTATATAATGCTTAAGCTACATTTTAGAGATGCATTGAGATTTTTATGGATGACTTCTCTATGTTTCATACTTCATTTAATGCATGCTTAGAAAACTTAGAGAGAGTTTTAATAAGATGTGAGGAGACCCACTTAGGGCTTAATTGAGAAAATGTCATTTCATGATCCAAGAGTGCAATGTTCTAGTTCACTAGATATCTAGCAGGGGCATAGAGATAGAGCCAAACAAATTTAGT
The DNA here is from genome assembly GCA_028565735.1 of Pinacopodium congolense. NCBI lineage: Eukaryota > Viridiplantae > Streptophyta > Magnoliopsida > Malpighiales > Erythroxylaceae > Pinacopodium > Pinacopodium congolense. The sequence goes on from JAOXYD010255425.1 coordinate 13,825, forward strand.
GTTATTAGGAAACTTCTATTACCAATTTCTAATAAATCTAATAGGAGTTTCTTAGGATATGACAATTTTTTTCCAACATTTCATTAAGGACTCCTCTAAGATCGCTAGACCTTTAATTGAGCTACGTGAAAAAGATGTTGTGTTTCATTTTGATGATAATTGCATGACATCTTTTGATTTGTTAAAGGAAAAACTAGTGATGACACCTATACTTGTATCTCCTAGTTGGTCTCTTTAATTTGAATTAATGTGGTGCGAGTAATTTTGTAGTGGGGGTCATGTTAGGCTAAAGGCAAGGTAAGAATTTTTAGCCCATCTTTTATGCTAGTGTAACTCTAAATTATGCATAATGCTGCTACAGTACCATTGAAAGAGTGATGTTGGCAGATATGTTTACTTTTGATAATTTTAGGTTTTGTTTATTTTTTTAATCTAAAGTCATTATTTATATTTACCATGCAACCTTGAAATACTCAATGATGGAATTAGATGAAAAACTGAGACTGATTTAATGGTTTCTACTTATGTAGGAATTTGATATCGAATTGAATGATAAAAAGGCGAGGGAATAAAAAAGGGGCTAAAAACTTCATCGCTATTCGCTTGTTGAGGCTGAATGAAGCTACCATAGAGAGCATCACCAATAAAGACATTAAGGAGAATTTTCCTGATAAGTATCTTATGGCTGTGATGGTCATAACCTAGTTTGTTGATTATGTTAACTTCCTTGCTAGTAATATCCTTATAATTTTTCTTATCATCAAAATAAGAAATTTTTATGAAAGGTAAGATACTATTTATAGGATGACCCTTTTCTTTACAAGATTTGTATGGATGAGATAGTTAGACAATGTGTTCCAGAAGATGAAATGTTCTCCAATTTACATCATTATCATTCTAGAGAGGCTGGGGGAATTATGAGGTATCTAGAATAGCACATAAGGTTTTAGAATATTTTTTTATTGGGTTACATTGTTCAAGGATGAATATGCATTTGTCAAACCTTCTAATAGGGGTTAATGTATGTGCAACATAACTAGGAAGCCAAGTTATTTATGGACTAACTTGGTAATTTGAGTTTAAAAGAGATAAGATGTTTTTATGACCATTAGTATCTTTATTTAGTGAAATAGTTCTTAAATAATCTCATCACACACTTTTAAGTAATTAAATTATTGAAATTTGAAGCCTTGACCACTTGTTGATTTTGGATAAGTGATAATTATTAAACATTGTCAAGTTACATTATTTTATTATTTTACCTATTGTTAGTTTTAAATTCTTATTCACATCAATCATAACTTATATTATCTAAGAAAATTTCACTTCACTAAGGTGCACTTTGGTACGAGACTTGTTTTCTTATCATTTTATAGTACTTTTTGATAAGATACACTTGCCTTTGATTTATGCACACTCATGGCCAAAACACAAAAGCTTATTATTGGACACTGAGATTAAGAAAGCTGCTCTTTGGTTGTGTAGAGAAGCTAGATTGGCTCAAAGTAGCAAGGTATAAGAAGAAGTTATTAGAGAAGAGAAATTTGAGGGTGAAATATAGATTATTCATGCATAATCTTGACAAGAAAAGGGAATTGATCATGATGGATCTTTATATGGGACACAATAACTGACCCATTGCTAGCATTATCAAGTCTAGGGTCACAGTAGCTAATTTTTTGATTCCCATATAATCATGTCAATGGTAAAGGTATCTTAGTTTAGGGGATTACCTTTGAAGGATCCGAACACCCATTTGGATGCTTTCTTAGAGATATATATATATATATATATATGATATATTCAAGTAAAATGGCATGATTGACGATGTAGTAAAACTGAGGCTATTCCCATTTTCTAAACTTGAGGCTATTCTGATTTCAAGGCATAAGGCAAAGAATAGTTGGCCACATTACAGCTAGGATCAAGTACTACATGGGATGAGTTGGGTGAAATTGGGAAGCAATTTCTCCTATCACATAAGCACTACATATGCATTCTTATACATCTAAAAACATGTCTCATACTCATTCTACGCCATTAAATATGTCTCATTAATATTCTTGGCATAGCATTTATTAGGGAAGAGCATTTACAGATTTAAGATCGAGAACTGCTTTTATATCTGATGTTAGACAAAATGGCATATCTTATAGACATAATGGTATGACGAATTTTCGTAACTTTCATTTTCATAAGCATAATCATAGAAGAAGTCATTTTGATAGGAAAAATGCATTTATGAATCAAGATCATAGGTTTCATGACCATATGCATAATATTCCTTATGTTTGTAATTTT
>JAOXYD010255444.1:0-16124 GCA_028565735.1 Pinacopodium congolense
TTTAAGGGTTTTATTTCATATAGTTTCAATTATCCATATAGTATTTGGTTCATTTATGTTTAGTAGTTAGTTTCTATTCATGTTCTTAAGTTTTAAGTCATTTAAGTTTGAAGTTTTATTTTATTTTTAAATCTGGAAATTTATTTAAAGTGCTAAATTAAGTCTTAGATAATTAAGTTATAGATAATTGCCCATTAATTGAAGTAACTTAAGTTTTCATTAGATAAAGTGTTGAATTTGATTTCTTTTATTAGCTATTAATTTTTTAGATTTTTATTTTTCTTGTTTAAGCTTTAGATTTTAATATGTTTTGGTTAAAATTCAATTTGGGTGAAGTGCTATTCCATGGATTTTTGTTTATTCATAGTGTCCTTAATTTATTGATGCTTGGTAACTCAAAATTTGTGCTTGTTTTTAGGTTTTAATTCAAGTAATTTTAGTTTTTGTTAAAGTAATAGGTGCTGGAATTTTTTGTTAGAATAATAATTTGAACTTTGTTGAATTAGGTTTTTGCTAATTAATTAATATCTTAGTTAACTTAAGTTTGTGTTAGTTTAAGTGTTCAATTGTGTTTTTCATTAAGTGTTTAAATTTTCCAACTTTTGGTTTAATTCATTAAGTATGATTTATGTTCATTGAATTTTTGTTTTGCATAGCTTAATCATGTATGGCTAGTTCTTTTAGGGGTTTGGAGATATTACAAGGATGAAAGGATGAAAATTGTGAGAATGGAGTTGAAGTGCGTTTAATTAGAAGCTTTTTTGTCTTGGTTGGTTTGGAACTTATGTTAAATGTCATGAATTAGCAGTTATCTTTAGGTTTGATCACCCTTGGGTAATTTCCTAATCCAAAAGCTAAGGTTGAGCAGGTGATATGCAATAGTCCATAACAATTATTGAAAGTAGCAATAGTTTAGTTCAATTTCTTAGGACATTTAATCAACTTACCTAGGTTTCCATACTTTTAGGTTACACCTTCCGAGCTGGTGAGTAGGCGGCCTAAATTAGTCATTCCTTAATACCTAAAGCTTCTTCACTAATAAATCCAGAGAGCTTCTTCTAGGTTATAGATGGGGATAGGGGAATTTCTAAACTTGCTTTGTGTTTTTCTTTTTGTTTGTGTCTTTTGCATCTTAGTTTACATTGATTTCATCCCTTTAGGGTGTTTTCTTTTCTTTTTCTCACAAAATTTGAAATAACATTTACATTCCGACTCTCTGTGGTTTGACCCTAGCTCACCATTACCGCATAGTTTGGTTAGTTAGGAATTTATTATTTGATAGCTTGCGATGATCTCATCAATATTGCAAGTCATTCAACTGTTTTGATAAAGCTGACATTTGAGCTTGTAAGGCAGTCACCGAATTCATGGAAATAACATCCTTCTACTCCTTAAGTGATGGTTGCCTACTCCTTTTTGTACTCCACAAGCAACTGTTATTTGTCACCTCTTCTAATAGGTCATGAGCTACTTCTAACGTCTTTCACATTAGAGATCCTCCAGCTACTGTATCTATAATATCTTGTGTCTTTGTGGTGACTTTGTTATAAAATGTTTACTACAAAAATTCCTTCTGTAGATTTTAATGGGGGAAACTCCTTTGTAGTTCCTTGAACCTCTCCCACGCTTCATATAAAGAGTCACCTTTGCTCTACAAAAAATTTGTTAACTCCTTAACCATTCGACCAGTATTCATCAGTGGAAAATAGTTGGATAGAAAAGCATGTTCTAGCGGCTCCTATATCATAATATTCTCTCTATTTAGAGAATTTAACCAAGCCTTATCTTGGTCCTTCAGAGTCAAAGAGAACAATCTCATCCTTAAGGCATCTTCTGATAGCCCATCATGTCTAAAGATGTCACAAATTTCTAAGAAGTTGGCCACGTGAGCATTCGAATCTTCATTAGCCATGCCATATAATTGAACGTTCACCTGCAACATGTTTAACAAAGCCAGTTTGATCATAAAATTGTTGGCTTGGACTGAGGGTCTTATAATACCCTGCTGATTCATGTTGAAGCTAGCTCTTATGAAGTCCATGATAGTTCGTTGGTCTTCTCCTATATTTATTTATTTTGCCATGGTTTTATCAAAATCTTTCGTGCTTGATGATGTATGAAAATTCAATGTACTTTAACTTACTCGAACTTCTCGTCATTCTTGTGTTCATGCACCTTTAATAAGATAAGATAAGTATAAAAAATCCTTAAATCAAAAGAATCCAAATTGAATAAGATGCTAAAATAACAATCCCCTGCACCAGTGCTAAAAACTTATCTTCTAGTTTTAGATACATTACAAGTGTACAAGTCATAACTTATAATATAACTGATATCGATTTCACGAGGACTGATTCTAGACACCTAAAATTTTGAATTGCACTTTGGTTATGGAAAACAAAGAGTGTAGCAACTAAAAATGAAACTAAACTAATGACAATTGAATGAATATAATCGCAATAAAAAAATAGAAGATACTCAATAGTGGAGACTTAGGGGTTATTCTATCCTTATTTAGCTTCCTTATACCTTATTGATTTAATTATGTTTTATCTTAGACATCTAATAGTCAATTACCCTTTCTTAAGATCTAATCAATTAATCTCAGTTGAACTACCTAAAAGTTGAATTGTAACCTCTTGGCTCACAAAACTACTCCTAAACAATGCAATTGGATTTGAAGCAATCCTAAGTATAATTAATAAATAATTAAGATCTCTACTAAATAACCTATTAAGTAGTTAATTGTAGGTCCATTAAGCTACCAACTCTCATTGTGCACTATAACTTAAAGAAATCAAAACAATCTCTCAATTCAAAGTGATTATAAGCTTAACAATTAACACAAATAACTATGCATTAAATCAATATAGTAAAAGTTGGATAAGCAATTCAAGAACAAACAATCCATAATCATGTTCAAACAAATAGTATTAAGATTAAACTTCAAAAGGAAAACAAAAGAAGCATCAATTAGTGAAGATGGTGAATCATCATTTGTTGGAAAATCTGGACAACACTTATTAAATCTTGATTTTCTTCCTTATTCTTCAGTTTCCACATGTTTTTCCTTCAACAACTAGACATTGGTAGCACATCAAGACAATAGATATCTGGAGTCGACAGTGGGCTAACCTAGATGTTTACTCACTATATTTAAATTAATTTTTATTAACTATTAGATATTGAATTGTTACTGATATGATTATGATAGTTCTTGATCATCAAATATCCGAGGAATTTGATATTCGAGACTATATTAGAAGTGTTTGCAAATTGAATATGGATATGGAAAATGTGTTCTCAATAATATATTGAATATTGGACTGAAATCTAATGAATGTGCTCTAGACTAGGCACGCGAAATGAGAATTTATTATAACATAATGTGTGACTTGATGCATTTTTATTACATTGAAGTGCATGATTAGATAAAGGAGTTGTGACCGGAGTGTCCAATGTCAAAAGAGCTTAAACCTCATAAATGTGCACACAGAGCCATAGGCTCAATGATTAATAAGCCCAGTATCCATAATGGGTACAGGACAGTATCTGAAATGATCCATATCAAATTGGCCATACAAAACTGACTCAAAAACCTATCTTGAAAAATAAAAAAGCAACTATTTGAAGATAGATCGAAATTCATCTTCCTCTTTATATCTATTTTCCATGTCCTTAGAGGATGAATTTAAAGTAGTTTCTATAGCATCAACAATCAGACCATTTGGAGTTCTAAATCATAAGATATGAACAAACGATCACAAGTTGCTCCAAAATAAGGGCAACATTAGGTCTTTTATCTTAATTTATAAGGTCTTAGAGCCTGAATTAAATCAAATTCTCTTATGGAGATATCTAACCATATGTCTTAGGTGTTATATGAAACTAGAATCATACAATTTGGGTATCTGTAGGCTTAATTATGCCTCAAACAACGTGACTGACTCAAATAAACCCTGGACATAATTCCACTACACAATCCTCTTTTGTCATATTCAACCAATCATAACCAAAATAACACCAACATAACACTAAAGCAACGTCCCAGAAAAAAGTCTTAAAGTGTTACAAATGGAAGCTTAAATGGTGGGCAAGTAAACTGCATCCCTTGGTGTTAAGTGGCATCTTAAGCTAGTGACACCTAACTAGTGATGAAGCAAGTTTCTACTGGAGTATTTCAGCTCTCTTCATTCTTGTCTTCTCTTTACCAAAAAACCTCCCATCTTCTCTTAATTCCTACTAGAGTTTGGATCATAAACTTTGTATGTGTTGGTTGTTTGGAAGCTTGGTTTAGCTGGATTCTAGTTGTTATTTGAATTCTGGCAATGTTGTGTATTATTTTGATATGTTTGAGTCCTATCTTAAGTAATACTCGCCTATCCTTTCAAAGGGTATATGGGTGTTATATTTTTTGGTATCAAAGCATGATTTAGGCGATTCTGGTGTAATTAACACTTAACTTTTGCTTATACTTGGATACAAGAGATGTGTTTTGGCTTTATGCGATTTGTCTTATGTTTTGGTTATAGAATTAAAGATGGAAAGATCTCACGAAGCTATTAACGAGGTTACTGAGAGTGTTAATTCTGAACGATCCCGTCCATCTATCTCTGGAGCCTCAGGAGTCAATCGAGGTGAAGCTGAGGTGCCACCTCCTCCTCCAGCTTAGGGAGAAGCTTTGGTTAAGTTATCGCAGGACATGATGAAGTAAATCGAGGATCATGATCAGAAATAATAGACAACGGTGCTCCATGCAATCTCACTATCTCATTCAAATATAGGTTTGATAGCCTATCTAAAGAATAATCAGGACGAACATGCAGAAAATGAGTAGACTTGGTGAACCTATCCACAATCACCTATATAGTGTCATGTTTCCTTTGAGTAAAGGGAAGTGCTATAACAAAATCCATAGCAATATTATCCCATTTTCCATTGTAGATGTAGGTCTTAGCTTGATTTCAGTGAAAATGGCTTGATAATATTATAACTTGAGTTATGCTTGTTTTCTTGGTACTGCTTGTGCAGGAAGCTTACATTATTTGCTGTATTCATGAATGAATAAATTCTAACGATTGATATATAATAACTTGGATATGGGTTTTTGTGAATTGAAAATTTCTGTGATGATTTTGTGTTAATTTTTTACCATTAAGTGTTCGAGGAATTTGATAATTGAGATCGTGTTGGAAGTATTTTCTATTTGTGTGAATCAAAGAATATGTCATATTGAATTATGTATGTGTTGCAATATGTCTTTCACATGAGAATTCTGAAATGAATTTATTTTGTTTCCGAAAATTCACTTACCACCGAAATATCTTGCAATTTCTTACTCTCCTTCTTAGAGACAAACACAAAAGCCAAATAAGCTTCACATCCTTTCCTAAGAAGCTTCCTAACTTGCATAACAGATACCACATTAGATAAAGGACCATTGTGAATGCCGTGTAATACTATTGCAGACTGATCAGACTTTCTAAGCACAACTGTCTTAGTGGTACAGTCAATCACTGCCTGATACATAGATAACCAATCCATACCCAAAATCAAATCGAACTCACGAAAAGGTAATTTAATTAGATTTGCTACATATTCATTTCCTTGGACTACAACCAGATAGTGTCTAAACACCTGATTAACTAACACACTACTCCCTAGAAGGATAGTCACATAAATGTCATATTCTAATTAATCTATGAGTATCTCCTTATCAGACATATCCCTAATATAGATGTAAGAATGAGTATATCTATGATCAATCAATGCATACATATTAGAATTAAAGAGAGAAACAATACCAGCAATGACTTCGGGTGAGTCCTGATCCTCACGAGTTTTCAATGCATAAGCTCGAACCAAAGCAGAAGGCATAGCTGATCGATCAACAGTTTCTGATTTTTTTCTCGGATTAGGTATTAGCTGACTAGATCCTCCATGACCTCTACCTCGTCCTCTATTCCTAGCAAGTACATGAGAAACCTCCCCACTTGCATGTGCCATCCGAGATTGTCTCATAGGGCAGTTAACTATCAGATACTCAGTATTGCCACATCGGAAACATGCACCTGTAGCTCTCCAATAGGTACCCCAATGATGTCTGGAGCAATGAGGACACTCCGGAGCCCTAGAACCTCGGCTCACAGAAGAACCTCGACCAGCAACAGTTGATAACTGTCATCTTCTCCGAGTTATAGATCTCTGGGTAAATTCAGAAGAGGAACACCTTCACAACTTCGCTTGCTCGAGGATTGGCCTTCCCTGACAAAACCCCTTCGCTGATCCCCTTCTCTTCTAATCATCTCTTACCTTTCTATTTTCATAGCAACTTGAACCAATTGATGGTAATTCACTTGTTGTAGTAAAGCGAATGCTGCAAGATGCTTCTTAATTGAATCGTTTAAACCATCTTGGAACTGATGACATCGAAACTGCTCAATAAGTACTGGTTCAGGTGTATACTTGCTGAGCCGATTAAATTATCTGTCGTACTCGGCAACAGACAGATTCCTCTGCTTCTTGTTCAGAAACTGCTTCCACTTCTCCTTTCTATAGGCCTCCATAACATACTTAGCTTTGATTGTTCCAGACTTCAAACCCTCATATCTGATCTTACACGGGATTAAACCACTGTGCTAAGCAGAAAGTTTAGTGGGGAATAAACTAAACAGGGTATAAGCTGACAATTGTTACAAATAGTCGTTCAAACAATCACATATTCAAAAACAATCCACATATCAACCAAAAGATTATGAAACTCAGAATAACATATAACATATCAGAACATATTACATATTTGCTTCAGAGTAAAACTCACCAATATCATAACTGAATCTGATATAGTCTGGACAAAATAGAATGTTGTTTCAAAATAAAGTTTATTTATATCAAAACTGAGTATAGAACATGATAAAAAACATGTTAATTTGTTAATCCGTTATACAGAAGTGGGTAACGGAACTAATTCAGGAGATACCGTAATCGGTATCACAAAACAAGACAGACATATGTCTCAATAACAAAAGATACCGAAGTGTCAGTAATAAGAGACACCGAAGTGTTAGTGACAGGACAGGAGTAACTGCAGACCCTTATAGGCATGCCTATATACCCACGACTAGGAATTAACAGGAGTCTGTCACAGGTAGCACTAGAAAAATAAGCATAACTCGAGTTATAGTCACTCTTTTATTAATTCGTTTTCATTGAGGTCAAGATAAGATCTATATCTACAAATTTTATTCTTTGAATTTCTTCAAATTCGTGCTCTAAAAATATGTAAACTAAATCAAAAGACTAAGATTCGGATTTTGTCCTGCATAGGAGTCTATCACAGACAGTATTAAGGAAATAAGCATAACTCAAGATCTTTTCGAGCTATGTTACATATCTTTGAAAAATGAATTTGCAGAAACTCAAAGCATAAACATTGTAGATGTAGATCTTAGCTTGATTTCAGTAAAAATGGCTTAATAATACTATAACTTGAGTTATACTTGTTTTCCTAGTACTACCTGTGCAGGATCCTTACATTATTTAGTGCGTGCATGAATTAATAAATTCTAACGATTGATGTATAATTACTTGGATATGGGTTTTTGTGAATTGAAAATTTTTGCAATGATTTTGTGTTAATTCCGGACCATCAAGTGTCCGAGGAGTTTTATAATTGAGATCGTGTTGGAAGCGTTTTCTATTTGTATGAATAAAAAAATATGTCATATTGAATATTGTATGTGTTGCAATATATCCCTGACATGAGAATTCTGAAATGAATTTGTTTTGTTTTAATATTGTTAAGTCCTAGTCGTAGGTATATAGGCATGCATATAAGGGTCTGCAGCTGCTCTTGTGACATTTCGATGTCTCTTGTCACTGACATTTCGGTGTTTCTTGTTACTGACACCTCGGTGTCTTTTGTTATTGAGACAAATGTCTCTCTTATTCTATGATATCGATCACAGTATCTCTTGAATTAGTTCCGTTACCCACTTTTGTATAACGGATTAACAAATTATCATGTTTTATATTATGTTCTATGCTCAGTTTTGATATAAATAAACTTTATTCTGAAACAACATTCTATTTTAGTCCAGACTATATCATATTCAGTTATGATATTGGTGAGTTTTACTCTGAAGAAAATATGTAATCTATTCTGATATGTTATATGTTGTTCTGAGTTTCATGATCTTTTTGTTGATATATGGATTGTTTTTGAATATGTGACTGTTTGGACGATTGTTTATAATAGTTGTCAGCTTATATCCTATTTAGTTTATTCTCTACTAAGCTTTCTACTTAGTACGGTGGTTTTACCCCATGTAGGTTCAGATAGGAGGGTTTGAAGTCTGGGACAATAACAATCGCAATGGCCAATGAAGAATATGTTTTGTTTGGAAATCTATATTTGAGTTGTATATCATAATATGAGACATGATGTATTTTTTTTACCAGTTTATAAATATTGTAATACATAGATATGCACTATTTTGTTTAAAAGTTTGGAACGTAATAAATTTAATTCAGATAAATTCAATGTGCTGGTTAAATTATGTCTAGTTGTGGTTTGAATTGGCAATGTTGTGCATTTTTTTTATATGTTTGAGTCATATCTTAGGTAATACTCGTCTATCCTTTCAAGGGGTATATGGGTGTTACAGCTAGGTCTGAAACCTGAATTAGAAATCAAAGATCAATCCAAGACTTCTTAAGAGTAAGCCTGATGAGCCAAGCAGAGTAGTTGTCCCTGATGGAAAGCAGAGAGGGAATCTCCAGTGATTGAGGTCTAAGCAAGGGAAACGAGTAGTGAGGGAGCACGACATAGTATCGCAAAACCAAGGCAATTTGTAGCATCTGAAAAGAGTGAACTTCTGTATCTGTAAACCCAATCCGTCAAACTGTAAGACCCCATTTGTAGCATCCGTAGAGAGATTGGTCTTCTTCATATTCAAAACCTGGATGGTAAGATGAGAGGATTGATCTACATCACTAGGAGAAGGGAAGAGGTGAAGGTCTTTCCACTGGAAGATTAGGGGAGAAGCAATCCAGGATGGAAAACTGAAAGAACCAATCCGCCAAACTGGAAAACATGCCAATAAAACTACTAACCTACAAAACAGAAAAGAATTAGAAATAATCCCTCTAATCAGAGTTATAGTGTTTTTGGTTGTAAAGTTCCAGAGAAAGCATGATTGCGCTGGTGGAGATGCTTCCAACGTCCAGGTGAATGTCGTTGAAGGTCTTGTATGTTGCGCCCTCGCCAAAGGGTGTACACACAAGTGGAGAAAGCACAGGTAAAAAGATCTAGGTCAATAAAATTGTGAGAATAAGTAGTATTGAACCAAATTAGGATGGAAGAAAGGTTGGCCAGGCTAGGGGAGTACATGTGAAAATGATTTAACATATTTATCCATACAGAAATGGAGAAGGAACAATAAAAAAACAATTGATTAATGCTTTCATTTACAGCTAAACATAAGGAATGAAAATTCGGGCAATAGGAAAAGGGCAATTTGTCATGGGTTTGAAGTTTATTATGAAAAGCTAGCCACGGGATAAGGGAGTTTCTAGGGCTATGGTTTTTAGGCCAAACCAGATTATGCCAGGGGGTTTTAGGGGAGGGGGGACGAAGGACTTTGTAAGCTGAAGAGTTAGGATAGAGCTTGGAGGGTTAGCTAGCCATTCAATTTTGTTATTGAGGGAACAATTTGGAGAGTAGGGTAACTGCTCAAAAGACCCGATGGTCTCATTTATAAACTCATGCCAAATCCAACAGTGGTCTTGAAGGATGGAGGAGACCTTGGCATTCAGTTTAAGATTGGATCCATTAATTGCTCGAGGAGTTGAAAGATCATGTAGGATACCTCGGGGATGCCATGCATCCTGCCAAAGGAGAGTTGAAAACCCATTTCCTATTCTAAATCTGAAGTGATTCCTAAGAAGGTCCCTAATCTGAAGAAGTTTTCTCCAGCTCCAATAGTTAACATGATTAGCTTTAAAGGTTTAGAAATTTCTACGCTTAAGGATGATGGTATAAACCCGCTTACTCCAAAGAGATTCTTCGTCTGTTAAAAGAATTCAGATTCTCTTTCCTATGAGGGCATTTGTCTAGGTTGCTAAATGTTTCATTCCTAGACCACCTTCTTTTTTGGGCTTACACAGGTTATTCCATTTGACTTTGCTACGTGTTTAGTAGTGGTGTTATTAGACCAAAGAAAATTTCATAGCTTCTTCTTAATTTCCTTAAGGATATAGAAATCGAGGAGGACATGGATTGACCAGTAAACTTGAAAGGTAATCAGAACGGAATTGATTAACTGAAGTCTCCCTACATAAGAGAGGAATCTATTTGTCCACAGGTTGACCTTAGCACAGTGTTTTAAATACTGTACTAGTACTGGTACCGGATTGGCCTCGAAAACGGTACTGTACCGGTACCAGTTAATATCGGTACCGTTTCGGATAATTATTTAAAATTATAAATTAATTTCTAAATTTTATAAATTTTACAAAATGGTCTATATTATGTAGTTTTTAACTTAACTTTAAATATAAAAGACCAAAATACAAAATTTTTCTTTAACATTTTTTTTTAATTTTTTTCGGTATCGACCGGTATTTGAATCCGGTACCAGTTTATGTCATTTCATACCGTTTTTTGGCCAGTACGACACGTACCGACCGGTACCGGTTTATACGGTACAAATTTTAAACCATTACCTTAACATCAATTTTTTCTAAAACCTACAAGCAGTCTAATTTTGAGAGACGTTTCGTAAGGAGGGGAAGCCCAAGGTACTTGATAAGCAACTTACCCTTGTGGGTTCTAGTGAGTCGATTAATAAGAGGAACAAGATGGTCCATATCCTTAGATAAGAAAAACCGACTCTTGATCAAGTTTATTTCCAAGCCAGAAAAGTTAGAAAAAAGGAGCAGACAATTAAACAGGGATTTTATAGAATCAATGTCAATATGGAAAAATAATAAGAGATCATTAGCAAAAATCAGATGAGATAGTTTGAGTTGAGAACATCTTCAGTGGTATGTAAAGCTATCATTTCTGTGTATAGAAGAGGTGAGCATCCGAGACAAAGCTTCCATGCAAATTATGAAGAGATAAAGGGATAACGGGTCCTCTTGCCTAAGGCCTAACTTGCCCCTAAAGAAGGTAGAGGGGGAGCCATGAATGATAATAGAATACGAGGGGGTGGTGATGCACTCCTTGACCCATTTTATGAACATCGGAGGGAAATGAAGAACAGATAGAACATCAAATAAAAAACCCACTGGATCGAAAGCCTTTTTAAGATTAATTTTGAAGGCTCAATGCTCATAGCCATTATTGAGATGATAATTCCTGAAGGTTTCTTAGGTAAGAAGAATATTATCCCCAATTCTCCTCCCCTTTATGAAGGCTGACTTGGTTAGGGCTGATGATTTGGGGAAGGAGGGCTCTCAACCTATTAGTGAGGATTTTAGATATTACTTTATAGAGTAAGTTACAATAAGAGATGGGTTTAAAATCAGCGGTGGAGGAAGGGTTTGCACATTTAGGGATAAGGGTGATAAAGGTAGAATTTATTTCCTTGAGGAGAAGGCCATGAGCAAAGAAGTCTTGGATGGCTGAGGTTATCTCGTTATTTATAATGTGCCAAATTTGCCTTAAAAAGAAGGCATTAAATCTATCCTAACCAGGGGCTTTGTTTGGATGAAAAGAGAGAAAAGCATCCTGAATTTCCTGGGTAGACACTCTTACAAGTAAGGAGTTAGCATCATAATCAGATAACTTAGAGGTGAAAACTGTGCTAAGGTGAGTTCGAGAAGTAAGGATGGGCTTTGAGCTTCCAATGGAGTTTTGAAAGAAATCCAAGAAAAAGTTTTGAATCTCATCAAATTTATAAATCTTACGGCTGCAAGTATCCGTGATGGAGTAGATGTTATTTTTGTTCCTATTGGACAAGATAGACTAGTGGAAGAATTTGGTATTTCGATCCCCTTCTTTCAACCATTTAATACTGGAAGACTGCTTATAAAAGCTCTATTAATCTGCTAAGGCAAGGTAAAGAGACTTAATAGCCTCTCTCTCTTGTTCTAAAAGTGACGGATCGTTAAGAGAGTGCTTCATCTGGTTCTAGATGAAATTAAGATAAGCCTGATGATTGACAACTCTAATATTGAGATCACCAATTTCATGAGAGTTTAAGGTTTTGAGGGCATGTTTAACCAGCTTAAGCTTAGATATCACATGAAACATTTAGGTGCCCACCACCGAAGTTACTTAAGCTCTCTCAACAATGGGGAGGAAGTTTGGGTGTGAAGCTATAAAGTTAGAGAATCTAAACGGGGAAGGTCTCTTATTGATCGCAACTAGAGAATCGACTACAAGGGGAGAGTGATCAGAAATATTTGGATTCTCTATCAGATAATAAGAACTAGGAAAAGAAGCTAGCTAGCTAGAATTTACTAGGGCTCTATCTAACTTTCTAGTGATGCAAAGGTCACCAGCTTGTCTATTGGTCCAAGTGAAATCAGAACCACTAGAGTTTAGATCAATCAAAGCACAGTTAGCCATACAATTTTTAAAGTCCATCATACTTGTGATAGTAGAAAGAATAATCTGATTTGCTTTATGGGGGTGAAGAATGGAGTTGAAATCCCTTGCTAAAAGCCAGTGGTTATTCCCCATTCTAAGAGAAAGGAGATTAATATAGACCAAAGAGTCTTCCTATGGTTGATACTGTTGGAGCCATACACATAAGTAATGAAGAAAGAGGTTGCACAGTTAAGAGGACTGACTTCTAGGTGAAGAAGTTGGTTTGTAGAAAGCAATATAGAACAATTGAAGACATTCGGATTCCAAGCAATCACAATTTTGGCATTAGAGCTCTGGGATAAGTTATTACTACTAGGCCACCGAGGAAACAAAAAGGAACAAACTTTGTTTAAACTAACAGGGGGTTTGGTTCTAGACTCAATCAGACAAACAAAAGAAACAAAGAGAGACATGATAAGAGACTTAACAGCTATTTGTTTTTTAGAGTTATTTAGACCATTGATAGTCTAAAAAACTAAAGACATAAGGAAAAAGAACCAAATAAAAGGAGATCGAGCTAATTTCTGACCTTTCTTCTAGTTTTCCTATTGTTCTTAACTGAGAAGCTACTGACTTCTTCTATCATTTGTAATGGACTAAGAGAGACCTTAGCAGAAGTATTAGGAATCAAATCAGATAAAGAGTGGGTAAAAAGGTTACCAGAGTCTCCTATTGCAGAATCAACATCATCAAGTTGGCATACCTCCAAGGATTTCAGAGCTCTTGTAGCTTCAAGTTAATCTGCCATAATGGGAGAATCACCCATTACTCCGGATTTGCTAGGGAGTGTAGGGGCAGCAAGGGTGCTCCCTGCTACGATGATTTGAGTAACTGACTCCATGTGTGGTTCTTCTTGGAGGACAAAGTTTCCATTTGTAGCTAGAAGTTCTTTTGAGTGGAGCCGGGCTCCTTGTCTTTGGATGTGGACTTCATAGTCCAACCCTTGCACAATATTGGAGGGGACATGCTTGGTTATTGAGGGGAAGGTTGAACCGTCAATAGCTCTTTTGAGTGGAACACCCTCCCAGAAGGCTTCCATTCCTTGGTCTGAGGAGTTGGTTGCCATTCATATGCGATTTGGATTTCCTTGAGGGCGTAGGCACCATCTTCATTGTAGGTTGCTAAATCAAAAGAGGAATGCCAGCTCTTCTTGAGATCAACTTTTACACAGATCCTAGCATAGTGAACTTGAGACCTCTAAGCTGTTTGCGAGTCCATCATAAGAGGCTTTCCTATTGAACTGGAGATTCGGCTAAGGCCCTCATCATTCCAGTATTCATAGGGAACGTTATAGAAGTGAGTCCAAACTGGGACGAATCTAATCTCATCATGTTCTCCTGCATTTAGACTCCACTATTTCAAGAAGAAAGGCTTACCCTGAATGTGCCACAGTCCTCTGTCAAGGATTGCCTTCATGCCATCTTCTGAATCGAACTTGAATAGGAATTGATTTGAGGGAGTGATCAGAGTCTCCATTAGACCAAATGACATCCAGGATCTTGAGAGAATGCCTTTAACAACTGGGAAAGCAAGTCATTTCCCAATAAAGAAGCCAATGTGGGTTGTCCGGAGAGTGGCCACACCTTTCATGGCAAGCTCCAAAGGAGGGATGACCACTATACTATTGTCTTTCAACTCCGGGTAGAAGTAGGTTAAATCTTTTGGCTCTCTTGGAATGTTGGCTTATTTTCAAAGTGGGAATGTCCCATATTGGAAAGGAGTGAAGAATGGAGGTTGTGTGAAGGCTATAAAAGGAACCTCAATCCTTTGGTTAAGTCATCCCAAAACAATTAAGCCTATTTTCTTTAAGGTAATGTTTTAAATTCCAATCTTTCTCTCCTTGGATTTCTTTTCTATAAAGAGTGTAGGAGAGAGTTGTTAGGTGTAGTGTCTTGATAAGAGGTATAAGGTTTAGGTATTGGGTTTGGGTGAGAAAAATATTGTTTTGTAGTTGTAACGATTTTTTACATAGTAGATATTTTTCTTGGTTGTCTTTTGACAACGGTCGTAGTTTTTCTCCTTATGGAGTTTTTCACGTTATATTGTGATGTTATTCTCTTTCATTTCTGTTATTATTTTTCTAACGAAGTTGATCTTAAAAGGTAGAAATATTGGGTGTTCCGCATTATTCTAATTTTTCCCAACAATTGGTATCAGAGCCATGGTTTCAAGTATGCTTTGTGGTTGTAGCTTAGTCTGATCTTCCACATCAGAAAGAACCTTCAACTATTAGTGATTCAAGCTCTCTGAGTATGCTCTGTGGTTGCAGTTGAGTCTGATCTTTCACATCAGAAAAGGTTTCGTTAGGAGGTTCCTTGTGTTGGTGAAGTTTGTGTGTTGTAGTGTGAGCACTGTTTTTTGGGAAGGTTCTGTCTAAGGAGATTGGTATTTAAGTGGTCCACTTGTGACCATCCAATCTTTCTTGGGAACTTACCTAGTGGTTTGTGTTCATTTCTACAATTTGCAAACTAAAGGATACAGAAGGATGGATGGCGAATATCAAGTTCTATATTGAGAAATTTGACGGGAGAATAAATTTTGGCTTGTGGAACTAATTCAGATGAATCGGAAAACACTGAACACTCCGAAAAAACCAGCATGACCACTGAAGAATGGAAAATGTTCGATTTGATAGCAGCAAGTCAAATCCGTCTCTGTCTAGCTAAAAATGTTCTTGCTAATGTGGTTGGATTATGCACAACAAAAGAGTTGTGGGAAAAACTTGAGAGTTTGTACCAGGCAAAGAGTCTTTCAAATATGCTATATTTGAAGCAATAGTTTTATATATTGCAAAGAGTTTTTCAAATATCTCTGATCATTTGAGTGTTCTGAATGAGATTGTTTTTGAATTAGAGTGTATTGAAGTGCAAATTGATGATGAGGATAAAGCTCTACGTCTCATTTGGTCGCTTCCATCTTCCTATGATGAGACAAAACGAATCTTGATGCATGGAAAGAATACTTTGAATTTCTTGAAAGTCCTGAGTAATTTGACTTCAGAGGAAAAAATACTCAGAAATAGAGAAAGTAAATCTCTGGAAGATTCAACTCTCGTAGTTGGAGGAAAGGGGAAGTGGATGAAAAACTCCAAGAAAACAGTTTCTTGCTGGAACTGTGGGCAATTAGGAAATCTAAAATGGAACTGCAAAGTAAGTGGAATTAGCTCGGCATGTGACTCCGATGGTGCTGCCAATTTCGTCTTCTATCATCCGGAAGATGATTCACTCTTTTTGTAATAAGAGTTTGTATATCTTTATGGTATGATTGCTACCCTTTATTTGCCATGTAAAAGGATATGTATTTGGTAGCATGTCCACAAATTTGCACCTAAGTAGTGGTTGATGATTTTTACAGGATGTGTGGTGGAAGTATATCGATGGCTAATGAACATCTGAAAAATCAACATGAATGTTACACCATAATTTATTAGTAAGTTTTCGACATGAAGCCGATGTTAAAAATTCTTGGAATCGTTGAATTTCAACTGAATTGATTCTTGGAGTTGGTAAATTAATTCCAAGTGGCT
>JAOXYD010255454.1:0-16122 GCA_028565735.1 Pinacopodium congolense
CAAGAAGGTGGGTTCTGGAAACTTAAGTCCAGAACTCCAACTTTCACAAATAATCCAGGTTTGGTCATGCAAGGATTGATTTATGTTACTTGTTGATTTTTCAAACAATTTAAGTAGATTTCTCATGCTTAAACTATCTTTCACCCTAATCTTAAGTGGCCAGCTTAGATTTGGTACATTCAGATCTTCAACAAGCAAAATATAGACATATAAAATGCATATAAACTCTCTTAAAACATTAAAACATCAATCCATAGCATCTGAAACGTTTAGCCACACATTTGAACTAAAACATGCAAGATATCTACTTTAAACAACATATTATGGCTAGATCTATAAAAATGAGCTTAAATAAATAAATAAGAAGTTACAAGACGTGTTTGAATTCCTTCTGGACAAGTCCTGAACTCCTTAAGATGATCTGGACACCACAACAGCTTGGAATCAACAAAATATAACAAGAAAATCAAAGAATATGCAAAGATATGATCATAAGAAACTAGTCTTTGATTTAATCTGAAAAACAGGAGAATGTAATGGACAATCTGAGTTAGAAAATCCCCTATGATGATTTAGAAACTCAAATATGAGTCTTAGCTGTAATCTCCAATTTACAAAACTCAAAAATACAATCAGAAACTCGAAATATAAGTGTTTGAAGCCTAAGTGTTCAAAGGAAAAACCTAAGAGAGAAGCTAGAGCTTCTCACACTAAGTTGATCTAAAAACTGGTTGAATCATGCATGTTATCTGATGTTTTTGGCTCCATGCAGGCTATGGAAGCCTCCCCCTCACATGCCAGAAGACAAGGGAATTAATGCAAGACACGCCTAGTTTGATATCTGCAAGATACCAAGCTGAAATTGTTGACTTTAGGGACAACGACACCCTGTCACCAAGACAACGGCACCCTCTGAGGGTGCTGTTATGCCTCGACTGCACAACACCAACAACGACCCTCTGTTCTTCAACAACGGCACCCTCTGAGGGTGCCGTTTATGGTCAGCACAAAGAGTCTTTCTTTGATGTTTTTGCTCCAATCATGAACATTAAGCTCCAATATGCAAATCAAACATTATGGGGTATCAATTAAACATTTAAACACTAATATAGGGGTCATAATTCAGCAAATTAACCATAAAAACCATATCAATTTGACCCATATCAATTGGCTTAGTGTAAATGGGAGATTGACGATTTATTACCTATAGCCAATTAGCTGGTTATAAATATATGACATATTTTATTAAAGCCATTATTTATCTTATGCTTATTTTTTTAATTAACTAATGTACAAGGTAAAGTCTATAGGATAAATATATTTTAAAAATGAAATTATAATGGAGATCATAATTATGAGATTCACATTGTAATTAAATATTTTCCTTAAATAGTTCCTACTTGCTACTCTATTAAGATTGGACGCTAATAGAGCAGAAAGATTAATACAAGTTATATTTCTTCCTTAAGAAGGAAATATTCAATCTTATAAACTAAAGTAATGAGATACTTAAAAAAAAAAAAGGGTTCTTGTTAGAGAACAAGTTCACTCAGTTGACTGAAGATAAGAATTCTATACAAAACATTACATGTGTGTTTATAGAAATGCTTATTATGATGATTATATCAATGATCTTTTGACTTAAGATAGCCAAGGTATCTTATACAAAGATTGTTATATTTTAATACTACTTACGATCTATTTTGATCATAGATAGTTCACTTAGTAGTTATTGGATATGGTATAACTTATTTAATTGGAGAACTAAAGATAAATTAAAACAAGTTTTAATTCATTTAATTTTAATTATAAATTAAACTTTGAATTTATAATCATTACCAATATATTAGGAACTTAATGGGTCAAAGATATAGACCAACTGAGGAGAGTAAAATTAATTCAGTTATACTTAATTATGAAGTTTTAAAAACTTTAAAAGTAAAATATTTAATATTTCATTTTATTAAGATTAGATGATAATCATAATTAAATTGAAACTTTAATTGTAATTTTGTTTAATTTCAATATTATTAAGGAAGAAAATATAAAAGAAGCTAGCATTTCTCATTTTCTTCCTCTCAAATGTTGAATTTCTCTAAAGTTGGTTTGTAGACGTCATTAAAGGGCAGACAATGTGTGGCTTATATGATTCTTCCATCAAGATTCAAGAAAAAATACAAATGGGGATCAAACTTTACAATAAATTCATAATTTATTATATTATTATTTAATATTGTTATAATTAAAAGTGATTTTAACATTTGAGAAATTGAATTTCTTTTATACTTTTGTTATACTTGATTAGATCATATCCTGACTTCCTAATAACACAGAGTTGGAAACTATGTATCTTATAGAGAAGAAAGAGGAGTAAAAATTTGAGATAGCTCCACCATTATATTTATAACCTGCATTTTAGCCCTACAACACACCTTTGTACATTTACGAGGCCAAAGACCAGTACTCGTGCCATGACTAAAACAATTGCTTAATCTTGAGCTTTTGACCAAAGTAAAAAGAGAAATTTTCAATTTTTAGTATTTGTTTACAGCGTGCTTATGCTCTTGAGAGGGGTTGAAGATATTATCTCCTTACTTTGAAATGGATCACCTTACTTATCCTTTAGACAATAATATAGTAAATTAAGGTGGTTAGCTATACTGGTGGTAGCAAATATCTTTTTGATGCATTTAGAATCAATTGATCCTCCATGTTAAGATTGTCAATCTGTCTTTAGTGATGATTCTATTTAGTAAATATTTAAAATCAATTTTAGTAAACTATTAATTAGGTCCCAATGATTTCAAAACAATAAATTAGGTCCTTAATATTTCAAATTAATTTTATCAGTTAATAATCTATTATTTTTATCTTACATAGATTTATTAAATGCTAGTTGGACTGTCTATACAACATATTTGGAACACATGATACTGCCATAATGGCACTTTGTCAATCCACTTAAAATAAAAATAATGAAGGACTAATAGATAAATATAATTCGAGACCTTAAGAGCCTATTTGATAGTATTGAAACCACAAGGATCTAATTGATAGTTTACTAAACCATATGAACCATACGTTATTTTACCTCATAAAGGAATAGTAATATTGTAGGGGTATAAAAATTAGCAAGTGACAAGCAAAAGACTAATGTTTAATTGCAAATTTAAACCTTTTTCTTTTTCTTTAATAGAAATTTTATTTCAATCCTTTTAAATAGTTTTTCAATTTTTAAAGTTATTATTAATTACTTTATATTGCTTTTTTAATGTTTATAAAAAACCCATCCTTAACTTTTAACATCCTTAATTATTAATATCAACATTAATTAGCAAAGTTCAAATTTTGATTCAAATTAAAATATATTTTAACTAATATTAAAAATAATTATTTATACATACATTTGATTATACCAAAAAAATATTATTTATCTCAATATTACAATAAGTACATGTGACAAAGCAATAACTTTGCATAATTAAAAGGCATAAAGAAATATAAACATAATTTTGAAAAAGTTATATTTTTTAAATGAAGACATGTTCCTCTTTTATTAGTTTCAATATATATTCATTATTATAGTCTTTGTTTTATTGTAATTAGGCTATATTTTCCCTAATTGTAAAGCCTAAAACATGGTTATTATGTTTTTGTAAATGTTTACTAGTTTCCTATTTAGGATAGGACTTATTGTTTAGAATTCCAGTCTAATTAGAAAAAATATTAAAAGGGAAAATTTCCTTGTTATATTAGGGATATGAATTCAAATAGGATTCCTGGAGCTTTAAGTAACGCATTCTAATAATGCCCTTATCAAAGTAGAATTAATCAGGAGATTCTTACCTTAAAAGGAATTATTAGAGTTCTAGTTCAGGTAGCATTCCTAATTAGTGTTTTAAAATCCTTGTTACACTTTTAGTTAAAGTTTTTCACATTTTTCTATGTAGCTTATAAAAAGGAGACATTTCTAAAGAATAAAGAGAAAGATTTAAGATGAGAAATTTGACATTGGAGTTGCAAATTTTTTAGAGCTATGAGTGCTTTCTGTCTTGTTCTTCATTGAATTTTTAAACTTATGAAAGAAATTCTTTCTTTATGGTAGTCAAAAGCTCATGAACTTGGCTCTTGATTCTTTGTAAATAATAGATCAGTTCCTTCATAAATCCGATTTACCTTTCTTATTGAGATTTTTTTTATAAGTTTTCTAGGTTTAATTCCTAGGTGGGTTCACTTCAATTGGTATTAGAGCTTATTCAAATTTAAAATTCCATCAAATTAGTGTAAGGAATTTATAAAATTGGGTATATAGACCTTTTTAACACCACTAAAAACTCTATAAGAAATAAAAGAAAAACTCTTATAAGAAGAAGTAAAATTTTATTTTTTTAGAAAATTGATTTAATTATACTTAAAGTCTAATTTAAATTTAAAAATTTTAAAAATGATCATAATTTTAAATTTAAATATATTTAAACTCAATTTAATTTTAGATCAGATTGAATAAAACTAAACTAAATTATTATTATCTATAGTTAAGAAGGATTAAAAAGTATCTTATTCTCTCTAAAAGATGAGGTTTCTTATTCCATCTAAGAGAGGCCTATTTAGGTTGCAAGTGGTGTTAGATTATTAACTAACTTTATAGGGAAGATTAATGTAAGCCCTATGGCACTCAAGTTAAAATTTTTTTCTAATTTAAGAACTAAAACCACTTAAATCAATTCCAAAATATATGAAGTCCTTAAATTGAAATTCGACCTATATCAAATGTTATGCCAACTTTAAGCAATTAATAAATTAACCACACTAAACACATAACTAAAAGGATAGGAAGGGAAGGATACACCAATATTTATAGAAGTTTGGCTAATCCACTTTAGCCTACATCCTCTTTTAACAAACTTATTAGAATTTTCACTAACTCAAGTTTTCCTTAGGGTGAAGATGAACCCTTACATCTCCTTTTTTTTAATAAAGGGGATGAAGAGAAACCCTACAATCTTACTTAAGGATGAAGAGTAACTGAAATATAATCGTGTTTTTCTCAAGGTTAAGTGAAACCCAATACAACAATCTTCTTTTCTAATAGGTGAAGAGGAACCTATTAACAAAAATCAATTTCAAAAAATAAATGTCCTAATAATGAGCCCCAAAATCAAGCTCTTAAATTTCATAGCACTTTTCAATACAAAGCTTGATCAAAATCAATACTCAAAGGGATCAAAATGATGCATCAAATGCAACAAAATTAATAAAACAATTTAATACTTTCTCTAATGTTGATTCAACAATATAATCCAACATAAATCAATCCTTATACTTATTCAATATCCAAAATAAATTTAATCGTCCCTATGAAAGGTGAAGAGTAATCTTTAAATAATCTTTTTAAAGGAAAACAGTAACCTATGTCACAATTAATAACTTAACAAAGAATAAACTTCAAGGTACAGATAAAACATTCCTTTAATGATATTTCGCTCAAAATTTTAATATATACATATATATATATATAATGCCTTCAAGAATAAAAAATGTGTATAATAAACCTCTTGAAAGTTTCACAAAGCTAGAAAATAATGGATTGAAATAAAGAAAAATTAAATATGAAACATGAAATATGAAGATTTCTCAATATAAACTTAAGAAAATAAGAAAATGAAGATTTAACATTTTGTAGACTTAAATCTCTCTCAAAATTACATAAATATTGATAAAAAGTGTAATAGAATTCATATATAGAGAGTTTAGAAGCTTATGGAGTTGTTAGACATAAAAAATATCAATTAGGTTGGTGAAAAACCTTAAAAATAGAAAAAGACCTTAAAAATACACTAATTGATCTATGTTCACTAGTTAATCAATGTGCCTTACAAGTCAATCAGTTGCTACTACATCAGCATAATACAACCACAATTTTCATTTAAACCAACTCCAATTCATTTTTTTCAATTCCAATTCAATTTAAACAAGTTATAAAATATCTTCGAAGTGAATTTGAACACCAAGATATGATAATAAAGGTTAAAAATACAAATTGTCTAAGTTTATTATTATTTTAGGCAAACTTCGAAACTTTTGATGTTAAACCATTCCAAACCGTTCATAAATATAACAAAACATTTTATTTCATTTCAAAAATATTTCATATGAATCTAAAACTAAGTTCAAGGTTTTTGTAATTCTCAAAATATTTTAATTTATTCAAATACAAAGTTTGCCTTGGATATTGAAAATTGTTACTTTAATCAACTTCAAACCTTTTACAAAATTCCCAAAACTTTCCTAACCAATTAAAATTTTTTTTAACACTTAAAATTGACCTAAACATATTCAAACTCACTTAAGCAACATCAAACAATATTTTAAATCACTTAACCCATCAAGAGGAATATTTAAAAAAAATTAACACAATTTCCTCTTGATCATAAAACCTTATATTAATGTGACGTTCTAAGCCAATTCATATTATGAAAATTTTATAAATAAATTCAATCAAATTCTACGTCTTAGACCAAAATTTTAAATGCAAATGTTGATACAAATGTAAAATACAAAAGTAAACCCTTCAAACATTAATTAAGATCATGCCAATTATACAAACCAAAAACTATAATTTTAAGCATAACCAATCTTGATCTTCACTCTTTTTTTCCTTATAAATGGTTCCTCCATCATTCCCCTTTTGCATCATGAGATCCATTCTCCTTAAGATCCAACATATATGCATGCACAACTTACATTTCCCTATCTTGTTAATTGCTTTAAAACTAAACCATTAGTAACCAAAATATTATGTCATCATTAATACACATGAATAGAATACCCTTAGTTCAACAATTGATTTTTAACTAAAATTACCTAGGACTATTAACTAAAATCACTTTATGTCTCTATAATTTGATAAAATATCAAATAGGTCCCTATGATTTGAAAACTACGAAATAGATCCCCAAGTTTTTAAATAACTTTCATTAGTTAGTCTTCACGTTTTTTGGGCCTTACTAGATTAACAGTGCAATATAATACTATTATGTTTCCTAAATGTGTCATGTAGACATGTCTAATCGGCATTTTATTCATTAAAGTATGAAAAAATAACGAAAGACTAATGGGTAAAAGAAATTTGAAATATTAAGGATCCATTTTTTAAGCCCTATGGCACCCAAGAGGGGGGAGGGGGTGAATTGGGTGTTTAAAAAAATTCGTAGCAAATTAAAACACTTTAAACACCTTAGGCCAATTTTAATTATATGCAATCTCTAAACCAAAATTCAATCTAAATGGAATATTATGCTAATGTCAGTATCAATCAAATTCAAGCAGGAAGAACACCATGCTTTATAGAGGTTCACCTATTCCAAAGATAGACTATGTCCTCTCTCCAACTAAATGTCGAAAATTCATTAACAACTAATCTTACTTTAATTGGGTGAAGGGTAACCCTTACAGCAATCTGGATTATAAGGCCAAGAGGAACCCTTTACAATGATCTTGGTGAAAGGCCAAGAGGAACCTATCAATCTTCCTTTCCAATGGGTGAAGAGTAACCCAATCATCACAATCAAATTGTACAATTTTTTGTCCCATACGGACAGCCCTTAAACCAAGCTCACTTAAGCTTCAACACAAGCTTATATAGCTTCTTAAACCTTTATCAAAATCAATACAAGATAACGGTTCAAATACAACTATGCAATGCTTATGCCTTATGCAATGTCTAATACACATACAAGGTCTAAAGCAATCTAATTCACAAAAAAATATTAATGTAATTCAAATATTATTTTATATAGGCCAAGAGCAACCTATAAAACCTATTTTAAAGGCAAAGAGCAGCCTATAGTCTAATTAACAATCAACATAAATTAATTCCTCTGATTTAAGTCACCAATCACACTTTCTATGGTGTTTCAAACAAGCACATGCAATAAAATCAATTCTGAAAAGTCTAAAGGCAACCTCAAATTGTAATAAGTCTCATAACACATCAATTGATCATAAACAATCAGACGTATTGATAAAAAAAACGTGATTATTGCATATAAATTTCAGATTGAACACTTAGACACAAAATATGTCAAAATATGCAAGCTTAAAATTTCAGTCAATATATAAAAGTTTTTACATATCAAATGATGGAAAATAGATGAGAAAAACCTACTGAAACCTCAATGTATATGTTAACAACAAATAGCAGTAATAAACAAAATTTTAGAGCATCAACTAAGTGGATTAAATCGAGAGCAAAGTAAAACTGTCAGACTTAGATAGTTTTGAGGTAACCTGCAAAATTAAACTAAAAAGAACAATATAGTGAATAATTAAAAAAAATTAGAACACTCCTAGGATCTTGACAAAACTAAAAAAAATCATTTTACATACCTAGAGATTTACTAAAAATCAAAATTGAATAGAACTTTAAATCTATATAAAAATAGGATAGTTTTAAGTTTTCTATCTTTTTGGACCTCAAAAAAACGTTATAAGTGCTTAAAAGTTAAAGTAAAACCTTTGCTACACTCTTGATACCTTAAGCAAAATGTTTATGATAACTTAAAACACAAATTTTATTGCATAAGAAACTAATTGAAAATAAGAAAATATGAATTAAATGAAGGCTGTACAGAAAATAAAGCAAGCTTTGAATATTTGAATGGTTGATCTGGTGATTTGTTTTCAAAGGTTCTAAACTTGTTAAAAATGTTTAGGAATGATATTTATATTGTTGAGAGAGGATTGGAGTTGTTCAAAATAAAAACCAGCAGTTTGGTAAGTTGCAAAGCTGTTAAGACCGAAACCTCAAAATTAGCCACTAGAGACTGGATGTACAATGGCATCCTCTGGGTTCATCATTAGCACCGTTAATAGACAAACAACCTGCCATTGAGGATGTTGGAAACAAGGAGTACAATGACACCCTTGAACCCACCGTTTAAGGATGATAATAAGAAACACTTTAAACTAACTCTAAAACTTTTCAAACAAGTTCCAAACATTAAACAAAACTTTAAACAAGTTTTAAAACATAATTCAAGCCTATTTGAATTGTTAAAACAATTCAGTTGGTTCAAAACACAATAGGTACCCTTGATTATGAAAAATTTCATGATTAAATAACTTTAAAAACTTTTTAAACAATTCTTAAACCTTTCATAAACCAAGATTCACATTGCTATAGACAAACAAATTCAAACATATATTCTCAACACTCAAACAACATTTCAATTCACTTAAACATATCAATAAACATATATTAAATCAATTCAACATATTTCAACTTAATTAAGCAGCATTTATCCTATATGCTATTCTAATTCAATTTCTAATATGCCAATGCCATAATGAAATTCATTTGATCACAAAAACCACAATTCAATTCCTAAATGCCTAAATGGAAATGATCATGCAAATGTGAGAGCCCTTTTCAAGCATTGATGAAGAATCAAGTTTGGGACACTTACACCTTAAGCCCTTTTCCTAAACCCTTTCTAAACTTGATCTTTATTCTCTTGATCTTCAAGCCTGATCATCAGTTGATTTATCATCACTTAAGCTTTATTATTTGATCCTTGA
Organism: Pinacopodium congolense; assembly: GCA_028565735.1. NCBI lineage: Eukaryota > Viridiplantae > Streptophyta > Magnoliopsida > Malpighiales > Erythroxylaceae > Pinacopodium > Pinacopodium congolense. Next base: position 9,580 of record JAOXYD010255454.1, read on the forward strand.
TATCCAAGCTCTTGATCATCTAATACTTAAGCTCTTTTACCTTAACTCCATAAATATGATCTTGCACTTTAAGCATTTACCTATCTTATAAATATTTCAAAAACTCAAACATTAGTGGAATAATGTTTTGTCATCATAAAAAAATATGATTAAAACCACCTTAGTTTAATAATCTCCCCCTTTTTGGTGATGACAAAACATGTGATATTAAGAGCATAAAAAACACATATTTCATAATGCATTACGAAATGATATGCCTCTCTCCCTTTATGATTAAAGCTCTCATTCAATTAAATCTCTCATTCAATCTTAATATCACACTAATCTCTCCCCTTTTTTGACATCATCAAAAATGATGAAAAATTGTAACTAATTCTTAAAAACTTAAAGTCGATTGTAGATATCTTTCAACTTAGTCCCCCTTAATTCATGCATCTTTAAAAAGAACTACCAATTTGTATGAAAGCTCCCCCTAAATGCACACACTTATGCATTATAGAACAATTAAACATGAAATGGGATGAAATGCATAAAGAAAATATTATAAAAAATATTTTTGCATAAAAAAATGTATTATGCACCATTGTACACAAACATTACATATTATGAAATTTCACATCAAAACATATGTTGATGCATTATTAAGCTTCAAGAATGCATTTTTGAATGAAGGACACATATTATACATATATCACATAAGAAAAACATGTTTATGCATATTTTGCATTGAAATTAAATAATATGCATTAATACCATGCAAATTTTTCTTAAATCATGCAAAAACAATTGACATAAGTCAAAGAGATGTACTCTCCAAAAAATTTGAAAACATTATACAAAACCAAGCTTATGTAAAGAGGATATACTTTCCCTAAATCTATGCATCTGAAAGCATTTAATCATATAAGGAGAAAGTACTTATTTTAAAGCTTTTTCAAAGATAAATATGCACAATACTAATTGAAAAAGAACGATTAATGACAAATGATACCAATTGTAAATTATTATAATCATTTGTAAATCATGATACCAACTGTAAAATAATATGGTAAAGATTATTTCAATTGTAAAAAATGAAAGTAATACCAATTGTGAGACTATGATGCCAATTGATACCAACTATAAGAAAAAATACCGATTGAGAATTTAAAGATATGGTACCAATTGAAAATTTTAAAAAAATATGATATCAATTGCAAAAACAAAATATGATACTAATTTTAACAAACATTTTCAAAATATGTTCAATGAAACCTTTTCAAAATAAGTTTTATGCTAAAATCAATGTAAAGCATTTCCTTTAAAATTCATACAACAATTATAATGCAATGTGCTAATTTTAAAAATTATACAAAGACTTTTAATCCTAAACATGCAATTATTTTAATACTAATATGCAATGAATTTTAATGATAACAGGAAATAGTTCTAACATTAGCATTCAATAGCTCCCCCTAAACATATGAATCCATTTTTAATGAAAACCAACAACTAAGATCAACTTTTTTCAAATCAAGCACAAACATCTAAAAAATCATGTCAAGCTATACACTATCAAATAAGAACATAGGAATACCTCCTTTTGTATCACCATTTGATACCAAATCCATTACTCCTCACTTGGTTCAATAATATGCTTCTTGGTAAGCTTATGTGCAAGCTTCATAGTTATGTTTTCATATTCCACTTCAAATTGGAGATACCACTTCCTTAGTATCTAGTTTGATAGTAATTTAGCACCAATTGTATGTTGACCTACAAAACAAGAAATTCATTTTGTTCTAGGTACCCATATTAACTTGGATCCTTGGGGGGTTAGCCTTAATACCTTTCTTAACCCAAACCATTAAAGGTTTTATAAACATTCTTTGTTTAACAAAACAAAACTTTTCTAAATGTCTAATTTTACCACAAAAATTACACACATATGGAAGTTTATACATATGATGAAACATATGATCTTGATGTTTAAATGCATTTCTTATATCAAAATTAGCTCTCCTAGGAAAATAGTTATGAATTTGAGAGTTACGAGAATGCAACATGTCATTATGCCTATGAAACATGCCATTTTTCTTAATATGAGATTTAAATGCATGTCTTGGTCTTACATCACTAAATGCTCTTCCTTGATGCATATTATGCCTAGAATATGGATGAAACATGTTTCTTGGCCTAGAATGAGTATGTGACACATTTCTAGATGGATGAGAATGCATATATGGTGCTTGTGAATGAGTTGACCTATTTTGCCTAAATGACCTATCATGAGACCTAAACATATGCCGATCATTTTCTTGATAATATGGCCTCCTAGAGTGAGATTGATGCATGTTTTTAGCTTTGAGAATATGCTTACGATGTGTATGTGAATGTTGAGACATAAGATGCCTATCATGGGGCCTAAAAGTATGCCTCTCCCTTTTTTAATAAAGAACTCTCATAAGATGTGAATATGATCCATTCGTAGGATTATGCATATGCATATTTGAAAAAAGAGAGGATCTAGGACCTCTTTGCCTACCATGGATCCAAAATGGATCATTATAAGATGATTGAGCATTTATAAAGAAATTATGCCTATTTTTAGCTACATGCACATCCTTTCTATCCTTTGACCTAGCTGTATATATGAATACATGGTTGTTCTTCCTAACATGTAAATTTAATGAAGATGTAATATTCTTAAAAGATGTTCTAGGATGAGATTTTGATGATGATGCACCATTATCAAATAAGGGTTTTGGAAAATTTTCATCTTCTAAGTTCTTACCCTTAACAAAAATGGTTTTTGCATCATTTGAAACATTCGTATCAACAAAACCTAAACTGTGTTTATCATTAGAACTCTTTTGAGCTCTTAGCATGTTCTTTTTTCTTCTATTCCTCTTGGATGGAAGAACTTGCAGGAAAGCTCAAGATATGAAAAAGAGCACATAAATAACCTCAGTCACAGGTGTACAATCTACCTTCTGCATGTAATCATAACATAAAATGCCAAAAGAGTGAAATTTTCATGATTTGCGTATTTCACATGAAAAGTACTCACCAAAGTCTGTAGCAGACAAAACATGACAGAAACACTTATCAGTATCCTTGTCTGGCCGAGGAATTTTGTCAAATGTGATAATTGAAGAGGAAAATAAATTAGAAAGCTGAAAAAGAGCATCACTTTCAGGGTCTTAAGTATGGGGGTCCAATTGCCACACTTACAGCCGAATCATTATCCAAACAGATTCAGTGGCTATGCGTGGTTCATTATTGTTTCTTACTGTTCTGATTATAGAGAGTTACTTGTGAAAACACGAATGGAAGGATGCCACAGAAAAGAGTAGTCATCACGGTCTCAAGAAAATTTTTAAGGAAAACGTAAATTTTAAGGAAGAAAAGTAAAGTACATTCACATTGACATGACTTCCACAGATTGGAAAGCATTCACTCATCAAATGAAAGCAAATACCAACAGAAGCATTACCTTTCCATGCATGCCAACTTCGCAAAAAGGCTGGTGTCCAACTTGAAATCAATGAGTCAAGCTCAATTTGATTGAATTTTAGGGCATAGTAAAAAATTTCAACTTTCGAATTCCACATTCGAGGTATTCGGTTTAACCCAAATCGGCAAAATTTTATCTGAAACTCTTGTTGGGCTTGGAGCTATACAAAATTAGGTTTGAACTCAAACTTTATAGGACCGATCCATTGCAATCCCTAATACCAACCTAACTTTGGTCCTACAGGTGAAAGATGACGAGTTGTGTATCGAAAACTAAGATCGACCCATGAGTTAACTGTAATTCAAAGTGGGATGTGGGCGAAATTAGACAGATGGTGTCATTAATTGTACTATCTTTCCCGCAAATTTTCAATCTTTTTCTGTTCTTCAACAGAACTTAGCTAACAAGCATGGTTAAATGAGAGAATCACTAACTTTGCACAAGAAGCAAATAAAGCATATGGAAAGTGAATGATTACCCAAGTCATGAAGAAAGGAACAGCTAGAAGCTGTGTCCAGACATAAAGACCAGACAACCCATTTAAAGTCTCTCCGAGAAACCACCCGCTCGTCTGGATTCGGACCAAGTTTACCACAGATGTCAAATCAAATGCAGCAGCTATGCAACCTGAAAGTGAGATACATGGGAAAACGTAAAACAATTATGAGCTGCAGGACCAGAGCTTGCAGACTTATTTCTGTCCTTCAAGAATTGTAATCTTCTGGTGCATGATTCATCAGCCTTTGCATCATCTTCAATGATCTGTTATATCTTAATACAGAGGAGATGCTCGTGCTTGGAACTGAATCAAAGCCCCTTTCTCATTCGTGTCAAATGCTTATCACAATTAATAAAAAACTGAGTGTTGTATCATTTAGTTTATATTTTTAAGAATTGGCATTTCTTGTTATTGATTTCTCATGCATGCTCTTCAATCTGGCAGGAAAATTGAAGTAATTAGGCTTGGTTATTCTTGACCTTCATTGAATCAATCGCACACTTACAGACACCCAAGTAACATGTTGCAATGAGACTGAAAGAGTAAATGCAAAACATAAAAGCAGAGAGAATTTTTCACTAATTATAAATTATTGCCCCGAAATGTCAAAATTAATTTATTAAATTATCGAATAAAGCAAATTATAAAACAATTCAACTGTAATAATAGTTCAAGAAAACTAATTACAGACGATACTACATTTTTAATGTGAGAAATCATATCAAATTAGAAGAATAAAAACACGAGTATAAATTAATAAATCTTTCATCTTTTATCATAATAAAATATTAGATACAATCACTAAGTTAAAGCCAATAATTACAACTTAATTTTTAAAAATTAAATTCTTGACAATCACTAATAAAAAAAAAAAATATCAAACTCATAACATGAATTAAAAGATCTTTAAGATTGGAAGATGCTTGATCTTAATAGAATAAACAAAATAATCTTTTTTTTAATTTTTTTCTATGAACCCTCTCTACGTTCCTCTCTCTCTCTCTCTTTCTTTTCTTTCTTGTTCTGTCTCATTTGCCGCTACAAAATGACCTATATATATAAGCATATAGCACACCACTATCATTAACTACAAAACCTCACCAATTTTGAAATTAAAGACAGCATACAACTTTTAAGGAAACAAGGGATTACCATCACGACATAAAGCCACCATCTTTGATTCTTAAGAAATTGTCTTTGAAAAAAAATAAAGTAGTACACCATTATTTTTCAATAATAATAGCTTATCTTTTTATTGGTCAGACCACCAACAAACCCTCTCTTACTCCAATGTGGGAAGGACTATCATCCCTGTAGTTGAATAATAAATCTTAAACTTCTCTCTTAAAAAAGGCTTTGTCAATATATTTAAACTATTCTCATTAATGTGGGCCTTCTCAAACTACAATTACTTGGAGTATAATGTATTCCTTATTCAATAATATCTCATATTAATATAGTTTAATCTTAAATGAAAAGAGGAATTTTTACTAAAATGAATAGTACTTTGACTATTACAAAATAATACAGAACACTCTTATTTGAAAATGAGATCCCTTACAATTTTTTTATCTATAACAACTCACTATATGCTTTGGTTACCGCAATAAAATCAACTTCTATAGTAAAAAGTGCAACAACTTTTGTAATTTTAATTGTCATGACATCACTCTCCTTACAAATGATATCAAACATTTTAAAGTAAACTTTCTAAAATCAAGATTACTAGTCATATCCATATACTTATAACCAACTAAGATGGACTTATTAATATCAAAACATAAGTTAATTTAGAAGGTCCACGTAGATACATAAATATCTATTTAACATCTTCTCAATGTTTTTTACTAGGATTCCAAAGAGACCTACTAATAATGCCAATGTCATGAACATTATATGGCCTAGTACACACCTTAGCATACATTAAACTACAAATTTTCAAGTATAAAGAACTCGCTGCATACTTACCTTCTTTTTGTTAATAAAAGGACTTTACTTAGTGCTCAATATAAAGTGACTAGTAAAAAGAAAACTAACCATTTTTGCATGATCTATATTACATCTTTGGAACATGTTCTCTTTGCACTTCTCTTAGGATAACCATAACTTCTTTGTTTTCCTGCCTAGAATAATTCTTATACAAAGGATTTGCTTTGCTAACTCTAAGTCTTTCATGAAAAAAGACTTTCTCAACTATTTCTTTAAACAAACAATAATTAAAGTATTTTTACCAATAATCAACATATAATCCATACAGAGTAAAATAATGATAAATCATCGTCAAAGAATTTTTAGTAAAGCATACAATAGTCTAAAGCGGTCATTTTATTGTGTTGCTCCTATATAACTAACTTAAAGTTTTTGTAACATTGTCTGGTTGCTTATTTTAACTTATATAAACCCTTTCTTAGCCTGTAAGCATAGTCATCTTTCTTTTTTTCCTTAAAATCCTCTATCTGTTCTATATAAATCTCTTTCTCAAAATCGTTATATAGGAATGTGATTTTCATATTCATTTGCTTAACCTTGAAATCAAGGTTAGATGCTA
>JAOXYD010255464.1:0-16121 GCA_028565735.1 Pinacopodium congolense
TCTATAACTAGTTCTTCACTATCATGGTCAATTTAGAGAGTTGGAATGTTAATTTATTGGATAAGAAGATTGTACTTGTTTTGATTGATTAGTATGGAATCTTCCAACAAGTAGTTAGAAAGAAGACGTAGCCTATCTTTGGGGTAGGTGAACTTATTTAATTGGCTTATGTCCTTCTCTTATGTCAACGTATTGCAATCATTTTTGTAGTTGCATTGTCATTCCATCTTAGGTTGAATCTTGGTTTAGTGATTGCATCTAGTTTCCTATTGATTTAGATTGCTAGTTTAAATTAGATAAAAAGTTTTTAAATATCTAATTCACCCTACTTTTGGGTGCCATAAGGCTTACAACACTTAAATAAAAATATTAACAACAAAGATGTTTTTTCATCATCAAAATAAAGTGGAACCTCTTTTAGTTCAACACAATCATTTAGCACTGATTAATTGTCTTAAAAATGTCACTGGTCGACCAATTGTAATACACTAATCGAGCAGTCATTCTTCAAATTTTCTTTGTTGCAAAATCTAAATAGTCAAAAATATTTTTTTAACCACTTAAATCAATTCCTTTCATTTCCAAATTAATCCACACAAGTTTTAAAACTTCTCTAAGATCATTTTTGATACAAAGACCTTTAAATTAAATTCAACAACAAAATATGCCTTGATTAGTAACAATTCTAAGTTTATTTTTAAAACTTTCAATTCAAACTTACTCCAAACCATTTCCAGACATTCCAAAACTGTTTCTTTCACTCTAAAACCAATTAACATAAGTTTCAAATTAATCCATACTTGATTCTAAATACGAAGACATGTTAATTAAACACAATTACAAAATTTTCCTTGGCAAGTGAAAGTTTTATACATCTTTGAGACTTATGAAATTATGCAATTTTGATCCTATAAGGTTATCAAATCTTTAAGTAAAAGTTACAAGCCAGTTTAAATTACTTCTAAAAAAGGTCCCAAAGCTTCCAAAATGCTTGATCTTGTCCAAACTTCCCACTTTATGTTTAATGCTAATTGTACCTATCTTTCAAACCTTACACCATAGATCAAATTATTCATAAAAATCATGTTTTGTTATCATCAAAACCAAGATTGGAACCTCTCTTTGTTTAACAAGATTTACAATGATGAGGCTAACATCACCGTTATAGTGAAATATCTATTTCTTGTAGCTAAACGGTGATCTACCACATTGGTATGAATGGTACCATTGTAGTCCAATATCTTTATAGAGTCATAAAACTGGTGAAAATAGGGTCACTATGGTGCACCATTATAGGCTCTAACAAACATTGTAACAACTAGTTTTTTTTTAAAATTATCTAACATATTTTTAATTGACAATAATGAGTATTTTTGTTCTCCAGTGGCATTTTGAAGTCACAATCACTATAAGTATGTTTTTTATTGGTTGTTAAAGAATATTTATGAATTTTTATGACTGTTTTAAGCATTAAAGTTAAAGAATTTTATGTTGAGTCTTTTTTGAGCATCCATTACATATATTTGTGTTTTTAAGAAAGAGTTTTCATTTTTGTATTCTCAATCCAATAAGATTTGATTTTTGATTTGTTTCTAAAGCTTTTAAGAAGTTTTTCATTCATATATTTCATCATGATAAGTTTTTAAGCCTTTGGTTACCCGATTTTCAATTGAACAACTTTGAGGTGCAAATCTTTGTGTAAAGGAGATCTTTGATATTTTTGAGAACGAGATTGAATTGAAAGTTTCCTCTTCAACATAGAAAAATATTATGGGTGGTTTCTCTTCACCATCACAAAAACATATTAGCTTTTAAAAGGGTGTCTCTTCACCCAAAGAAGATTTGTTTTAGTGAAATTTTTATCAAGCAGTTGAAGAGTAGACATAGCCTAGGGTTTCTGATAGAACCCTAATTGTACATCTTTTAGGTATCTTTTCATGATCGTTACCTTATGTTTGAAGGAAAATTCCATGAAATTTGGGTGCATATTTACTTAAATCTTGAATAACATGTTACTTAAGTTAATTTAGATGACTGTTCATGTTCTGTAGAACTTTGGTGAGTTTTTTAATGTAATTTTGGAGTTAGAAGAGATTTAGAATAAATTTAAGGAGTTAGAGCATCAAGTTATAGAGTTCTACATCAAATATCAAGGCAATAAGACATGCTATGAAAAGTTTATTAAGAGAAGAGCAAGAGAAGCTAAAACAAGTGACAACTCAAGTATAGGGAATTTAGGGAGACATTATATACAATTTTGGATTTGAAATTGTTGTGGAATCAATTTAGGAAGCAATGACATAATATTCTTGAGTTCTTGAAAAAATTTCAAGGTCAATGGATGAGCAACAAAGAAGTTATAACAAATAAACTGAGGAAAGTCAAAAGATGGAAAAGTTAGAGAAATCTAGAATAGGTTGAAGAATAGGTTGAAGAATAGTTTTTGGTACCCTATTACCATGGCATGATCATGCCAAACTTAGACAAAAAAATTTTGTCACCCTAGTGCCCTAACACGATCACAGCCTACTAAATATTCTAGAATATGCGATTTACACATTTTTTTAGTCTTTGAGGCTATTTTTAGACACAGGATGACTTAGGAAACCCAAGAATCTCTCTAGGTGAGTTAGAAGGTATTTAAAGACAAAAATAAAAACAGGTTTTGGATGTAGCCAACAAGAGAAACAAAGATGCAACAAGGAAAACATCAAGATCAACTCAATTTTCTAAATTTTTTGCACGAGGGTTAGAAGAGAAGAGCCATCAAGTTGTAACCTAGTTTTTTTTATCTCTTATCTTTATTACCTTTTCATCTGGATGAATATGAATATTGGGGATTTATTTTACATCGTAAATTTCCTTTAGGAATTACTCTTAAATTTTTTTATCAAACTCTTGTCTTATTGATTTAATGCATATGTTTTTTATGTTTATTATGCATATTCCTTAATTCAAATCGAGAGATTGGATTAGGGGATTTGTGTTAGGTTGAATAATGCGATTTGGTACCATAATATACATACTAACGTTAGGTTAATATTCAATTGAAGAGAGATCTTAACTGATTGTTAATTACCTATATGATTGATTCAAAATAGTTGGATAATTAGGAAGGGCTTTAAGAGATGAAACGATTGCAATTCAATTCCTCTTTATTTCAAGTAGGGGGACTTAGTTAGATCTTAAGAGAGACTAATCAAATCTATAAGATATCTAGGGTTAAGTATAATTGAATCAATAAGGTAAGAGGAAGGCAAAGGATAAAATTACTTCCTATTATTTATGAATGGTTTCTATCAAGTTTATAACTACATTCTCAATTATTAAATTAGTTTAGTTTAGTTTAATTTAAGTTACATCCATTATATTGCGTGCCTTAAACAAAGTGTAATTCAAGTTTTATAGGTGACTAATCTCAATCTGTGGGAATGATATAAGTTATACTACAAAGTTACGATCTGTATACTTATAGTACAGTATAAACCAAGCATGAATTACTATAAAAATTGAGTTTATTGACTCTCTCTTCCCTTACACTTTGTAATAATTGCTTATGCATTTCTTTCATACTTACATTATGATAATTGTCATCATCACACAGATCATTTAGGTTTAATTTTTTTAGGGATTGTAGATATCATAAGAACTGGTTTAAGTTGTAAACTTAGATTTTTTATAAGTACCTAATTCACCCCTACCCCCTCTTATGTGATAACAAGCTTAGAAATTGGTATTAGATCTAGGCTCACTTTGTGCATAAAGAATTTCTAATGAAATTAGTAAGTAAAAGACCACAGCACATTTTATAAAATTATCTAGTCAAGAGGGGAAAATGTTAATAGAGTAACTTTCTTTGATGGGAATGATTATTTATACTGGAAAACTAGAATGAAAAATTTTCTTATGGAAAAAAAAAAAGATTTATGGGAAATAGTTAGCAATGGGCTATACATTTCAACTAAGGTAGGAGGAAATCAAATGGTGCAAAAGATGAAGGAAGAATGGAGGAATGAAGATAAAGATTAATTTCCTTGAATAATAATGTTATACATGTTTTTTTGTGATTTAGGTATAAAAAAATTCTATAGGGTGTTAATATATGAAATAGCACATGAAATATGATATACTTTTGAAGTCACACGTAAGGGCACTAACTAAATTAAAGAGAGTAAGGTGTCCATGCTTATGTTCTAATATGGATTGTTGCATGTGCAACATGATGAAATCATTTAAACTATTAACATTCATTAACATTATCAAGGCATTAAAAGGTTTGGGAAAGTCTTATACTAATGTTGAATTGGTAAGAAAAATTCTTAGGTCACTATTAAAGACTTAGGAGTCTAAGATGACTGCAATCCAAAGGTAAAAGATTTAAATACCTTACTTTTAAAAAAAATCATAGGATTTCTCCTCACTTGTGAGATAAGGCTTAAGGAGACCTTAAAATAAACATTTGCCATTTAGAGCCTTAAGAAAAGCATCAGGTCATAAGGAGATATCTACAAATAGGAGTGAAGATAAAGATGTTATCCTTCTCACAATAAAATTCAAGAAATCCTTCAATAAGGGTTTGTCAAGGAGAAAAGATCAAGATAAATTTGATTATAAAAGAAAATCTTTGTTGAACCAAGGAAGGTTCCATCTTATTTTTACGGTGATAAAACAACTTCTTTACTAATGTTTATGTTTGAGTAAACTGAAAGATAGGTGTATATATGATGAAGTTTCAGCTTATTGAAGGAATCATAAAGTTATAATGGAATTCATGAAGATCATATCTAAAGACTTAGGCCTTTGAAGAAGTGAATTAGTTCGTTTTATGTTATTTTTATTGTAAGCTTTACTTAGATCACGATGATTATTGAGGAGGCTCATTCATGCATTCATGAATTAGAAAATACATATAAGATCATAGTCAAGAGGAGTTATATGATCAACATTTTTAAGTGCTAAAACTCCTCTTGATGTGTGAGTTTATTGAATAAGAAAGTATGAAAAATTAGAGCATTAATAGAGATAAATAGTTAAGAATAGATGAGGCTGAAGTAAAGTTGTTGAAAAGCTTCAAGTTGTTTCAGTCTTGTGTTTCTTGTTTGATTGGTAGACTAAATGTTTGTTTTCTAGAGATTGACTAACTGAATCACTTAAGCAGTTGACCGAATGTTTTTTTTTTAGAGATCGATTAACTGAACCATTTAAGCGGTCATCCAAATAACAGTGTTCTTTGAGGTCAATCAACTGAATCTTAAATAGGTCGACTGAATGATGAAATAAAAGATCAACTACAGTCAGATTACAGAACAGTAAGAAAATTAAATGTATATATCTGTTAGACAAAGATTTTATCTATTAGACAAACGGCTATTTGACGTTGGTTTTAGTATAAATAGTCATGTGTTAATGTTGTTTTATACTGATAAATTTTTTTTTAATCTTACATGGTCTTACAATTACGTTGAACTTTTCTAAGTGTTTCTTTTATGTTTTATTGAGAAAGTTAAGACATTTCTCTTTTGTACATTTATTCAAGTATTTGTTAGATCCTCTTTGATACATAAAGTTATGCCTAAGTGAGGTATTTTTCTCTAAGATTTGTCTTTTGGTGAGGTTACTCTTGAGCCTAAGAAAAAGAAGAGGGTAGGTTATCCTCAAGCCATAAAAAGGAAGGTATGCCATATCATTGTAATGCGTGATTGGTTAATAAAACATCTCAACATAGTTTTTCTAGGAACTAGACGTAGGAGTAAGCGGATTGCTTTGAACTATTATAAATTGGTGGTGAATTTCTTCTCCATTACCTTTTACTTTCACGCACTTATTTATCTTTATGCGCTTACTTTTTTAAAAAAAAATTGGTAAGTTTGTTTAAGGCTTCCACAATTATGCATTATTTTAGGTGGTTCTTCATAGTAAAGGTTTTTAAATTCTAATTCACCCCCTCTTAGGTTCCATTTAGGACTTACAATTAGTATCAGACAGGAGGTCTCACCTTATCTTTAATTCTAATAAATTAGTGAGTAAAGATTGAAATGGCACATCCTATGAAGACCATTGTTTCTTCATCTAACGTTGAAGGTCACAATCCTCATAAAGCTCCCTACTTTGATAGAAACAACTATTTGTATTGGAAAAATAGGATGAGATGTTACTTGATAAGTGAAAATGCAGTTATGGCTTATAGTGCCAAGAAAAACTCATATGCCAAGTAAACATGTAGGAGATGAATTAGTAATTAAAGAAGCACATGAGTGGGATAATGAAGAGAAAAAATTAGCATCCTTAAATTAAAAAGATATAAATGTCTTATACTGTGCTTTAAAAACAGAAGATTTCAATAGGATCTCTATGTCTGAAACTACATATGACATTTGGTGTACTCTAGAAATTACTTATGAAGGGACAAATCAAGTCAACGAGACTAAGATAAGTATAGTCACGCATGAATTTGAACTTTTTAAGATGGGACATGATGAAAATATTTCTACTATGTATGCTCACTTTAACAATATTTTTAGTGCTTTGAAGGGACTACGTAAGACCTATTCCCATGTTGCGCTTGCAAGAAAGATTCATAGGTCTCTACCAAAGACATGGGAACTAAAGGTGACGACTATCCAAGAAGCTAAGGATCTCAACATACTATCACTTGAGGATCTCATTGGATCACATCTCACACACAAAATGATACCCAAGGACATGCAAGAAGAAGTGGAGCCGAAAAGGAAGAATGTCACATTCAAGGCATCTAAAAATGAGGAAAAAGAAGATGAAGAGTTTATGAGGAATACATCCACACATAATAAAGCTAAGTCTTTCTACAAAACAAATTTGCAAATGTAACATGCTTTAAATTTAGTGAGATAGGTCATTTGAGATCACATTGTCGAAGTCTCCAACAAGAAGAGGAAAAGGATGATAAGAAAGAAAGAATGGATGTAAGAAGGAAAAGAGAGAAAAGAAAAATCAAAAGAAGAAGAAAACTCTAAAAGCAGCATGGTCCAAGTTAAGAAACTTCAAAAAAGAAGAAAAGGTGAACATATGTTTCATGGCATACGAAGATGTAAGCCCTTCTCATTTAAGTGAAAATTAATGCAATTACTCTTACGAAAAAATATTAGATAATATAGAAGACTTAACAGAAAAGAAGAAGGAATTTCATGATAGACATAAGAAAACTTTAGAAGAACTTGATACATGGAAACTAGAAAAAGGAGAACCTTAGAAAAGATATAGACTCTATTAACAAAGACAATGATGAGTTAGAAAATGAGAATAAAGTCCTAAATGAAGAAGTAGAATCACTTAAGTAGTTCCTAGCCAAATTCACTAAGCAAAAGGAGAAATTAAACTCAATGCTTAGTGTCTAAAAAATGGGAAATGATAAACATGACTTAGGGTATAGTGGAGCCTCTACTATTAAGGTTGTCTTTGTTAAGAGAAAGAACTTAGAAAATGAAAATTCCCCTAATATTGTTCATAATGCATCTAGTAGACCTCAATCTAGACATCATGCATATATGTACACTTCAAGAACTAGAAAATTTTCTCACCATCAAGTTAATGATAGAAAAATATTTGTTCATTCTAGACAGTTGTCAAAGGTTCCACAATGATTATAGACTTAGGAATGTTAATAGAAATGCTTATAAATCTTATAGTTCCTTTTTTTGTTCATATTGCGAACGTTTTTTGTCACATAAAAGACATAATAATCAAAGAACAAAAATAATTAGGGCTCTAAAAATTTGTTAAAATTTTTCACGGAGTTATTTTTCACCCTTGGAATATTCTTAAAAACTGCCTTCCTTTTCAAACTATTGAGTTTTGGAAAAAAAGGAAAAATTTGTTCGAATCTTCCTTATTTCAGTCGTCTAATACTATTTTTTAGTTTTTAAAGAATTTTTCTGTTCTTTTGACCCTTGTTTTCCTTCTCTGCTAAATCTTTCCAATCATCATCTTTCCCAACCTTTCTAAAACCCTATCTATTTTTACTCTGTTTTCTTCAATTTTTCATCAATATCATAATAAAAATAGATTCACTTATCCTAAAAGGTTGAGATAAGTGTATTACTAATCGTTCAAGGACCTAAGATGAGATGGGTACCTAAAACTATATAATTCTTTATTTTATAGGTTATGAAGAGAAGAAACAATTGGTATGTTGATAGTGGATGTTCATGAAACATGACAAGTGATCCATCACAATTTGTCTCTTTTAAAACTAAGAATGGTTTATTTGTTAATTTCGTTGACATTGCCAAGGGTAATGTAATTGGCTTTGGAAAAGTTGGTAAGGATAACTGTCGAGTAGTTCATAATATTTTACTTGTTGAAGGTTAAAAGAATAATTTGTTAAGTGTAGGTCCATAATGTGATAGAGATTACAAAGTATGCTTTGTTGGAGATAAATGTGTTGTATTGAAAATTTGGGATTACAGCATTATTTTCTTAAGAAAAAGGAAGTAAACATCTATATTGTTGAATTATTTGATGTAACTAACCTTAAAAACAAGTGTTTAATTTCTTTAAGTAAATGCGTTTGGATTTGACATTGAAGATTTGTACATGCTAGCATGGATCTGTTGTCGAAACTTAACTAAAAATAATTAGTGAGAGGGTTTCCAAGCATGAAGAATGGAAAGGATAAAATTTGTGGAGCATATCAAATGGGAAAGCAAGTAGAAGTTCTTTTCAAAAAAAAAAAAAAAGGTAACATCTGGTAGACATCTTGAACTTTTGCATGTGGATTTTTTTGGTCCTACTAGAGTAACTAATTTAGGTGGTAAGTCATATGCATTTGTTATAGTTGAAGACTTTTATCGTTTTACATGGATGTTGTTTTTGAGCTCAAAGGATGAATGTTTAACATCTTTTGTAAGTTTTGAAAAGAAAGTCCAAAATTAAAAAGGTATACCTATTGCATCTATTAGGAGTGATCATGGTAGAGAATTTGAAAATTACATGATTGCTTATTTCTGTGATGATCATGGCATCTCATATAACTTTTTTTCACCTAGGACACCACAACAAAATGGTGTAGTAGAACTAAGCAATAAATTATTGCAAGAAATGACTAGAACCATGATAAACGAGTATGATTTTCCTAAGTATTTTTGGGTTGAAGAAGATGCATATGCTTGTCATGTAATAAATAGATTTAAAATAAGACATAAATTGGAAAACAAAACTCCTTATAAGATATTGAATGGGAAGAAACCCAAAATTAGTTATTTTAAAGTGTTCAGTTGCTAATGCTACATCTTAAACATTAACGAGAGGTTGGGTAAGTTTGACTCTAAAATAAAGGAAGGCATCTTTTTAGGCTAGTCTTTATCTAGTAAAGCATATAGAGTCTTTAATAAAAGCACACAAGTAGTACCTGGACCTTATGATCATCCTATAATAGGTACTAAATGAGTTTTTAAGAACAAACTAAGTTTTTCTTTTATGATTTAGTGAGAAAGTTGGGGTATTTCTCTTTTGTGCGTTCATTCAAGTATTTATGAGAGCCTCTTTGATACATCAAGTTATGCCTAAGAGAAGAATTTTTTTTCTAATACTTTTATTTTGGTGAGGTTATTCTTGAGCCTAATAAAAAGAAGAGGGTATGTTATCCTCGAGTCATAAAAAGGAAGGTATACTACAACGTTGTAATTCGTGATTGGTTAATAAAACATCTCAGCATAGTTTTGTTGGGAACTAGATATAGGAGCAAGGGGACTGCTCCAAACAAGTATAAATCTGTGGCATATTTCTTCTCCTTTATCTTTTACTTTCACACACTTCATCTTTATGCTCTTACTTTATTTTATTTAATTTGATAATTTTGTTTAAGGCTTATGCCATTGTGTATTAATTTTAAGTGGTGCTTTATAGTAAAATTTTTAAATTCTAATTTACCCCCTCTTGGTTGCCATTTAGGACTTTCAATCTTCTAATATTTTTTGTTTTGAAAGTAAGAAACTGGGACATATGAAGTCCCAATGCATTCTTCTTAAGTAAAATGAAAAGAATGAAAGAATTAGTAAGAAGGAAAATAAGGTAAAAAGAAGAAGAAGGAATTAAAGGCCACTATATGAGATGATTCAAGTGATTATGAGTGCCAATAACTTAAAGAGGAGGAAGCACATATATGCTTCATGGCCTTCAAGGACGGGGTACCTGTTTGTTCTAATTCTTGTGATGATGAAGATGTGGATAATGAATTAATATATGATGAGTTAGTAGAATATTTAGAAGTAATGACCTTGAAAACAAAGAAGAAATCTTCCACGTTTGAAGAAACTTCGAATTTGTTTAATGAATGCATACTAGAAAATGATAGGTTAAAGAATGAAATACATGATATAGTAGAAGCTAGTAATATCGATATTGATGAAATGATGATAAGAAGAAATTAACGCATGAAAAATGAAAATTTAAGGAAATGTAAATGACCTTAAGGGATCTTTGGCTAAATTCATGAAGATAATGAAAATTAGAATGCACGATGGGAGCTTAGAAGGCTTCTAATGATAGATATGGATTAGAATTCACTAAAGTGTGTTTTCATAAATAAATAACTTTTGTGAAGAGAAAGAACTTAGATGATGAGAATATACCCAGGACCTTATTTGAAAATGTAGCTTCATGATCTAAATCTTAATATAGGAGAGACCTTCATGCTTTCATGTATGGATCTAGATCAAATACTAGAAGCGTAGTTGATAACATTTATGTTAAACCAAGGGAAGTTCCAATATTAGTTTTGATGATAACAAAACATTTTTCTTTACTAATGATTTAACTTTATATTATCAATCTTAAAGATAGGTGCATTTCCTGGTGAATTCCATATGGAAAGCTTGAAGTTTGAAGGCCAAAATTGAAGTTAATGGAAGAACGAGGGATATGAAAGCTTTAAGACCTTAGTTAGGTTGTTTAAAATGTGTAAGTTTTACTTAATGTTCAATTGATCTGAGCGCTCAAAATTATTATGCATTACATATGGTTTTATAAAGTTTCATAAAACTCTCATCATATCAGTCAATTCACGCATTTTGAATTGATTGAATGTTTTGATGAGTCAAATAGACTTGAATTATGCATTAAAACAAACTTGAATTATTGTTTAATGTTAGGAACTTATTTGGAAATGTTTAGATTTGATTTAGAGCATATTTTGTGTTTTTTGGACTATCAATGGCAGATCAGTAGGCCATCAATGAAAAGTTAAGCAAAGGCCATTGATGCCCTTTGTCTAGGAAATCAACAACAGTAACTCAAAGCCTTTAGTGATATCATTAAACTCTCCAAGAATCGGCGTATAAGTCCTTATCTCTAATGTCTAGTTTTTATTTCTAGTTTAATAACTTTCTTACCTTTAAATGGTTAGTTTTTGTTATCTAACATCTTTAAACCCTTCATAACCCTTTATATACCTTCTCTAAACATTTCTTTCCCTCCTTCATGCTCCAGTAATAGATTTACAAGAAAATCAGTCACTCTCTCAAAGTTTTCAAACACTTTCACTTCTCTTGTTTCAATTTGTTATTTCACCTCTTTAATGTGTTTCTGAGCTTGCAAATTTTTTGTTTTATGTTTAAGTGCTTTAGAAGTTGTTTGATTTTAGTTTTTATTTTTTGGCTACTTATTTTGTTAGATTAAAACTTAAACTCAAACCTTTATCATGGCTACTTATTTTGTTAGATTAAAGCTTAAACTCACATCTTTATCAAAACTATTTTTTCATATTCTATTCTTGCTTCAATCTCAAGTTGAATTGCCTTAATCTATTTCTAAAATTGTAAAATTATTATTTTCTATTTATTTAAGGTTCCTAGAGTGTGTTTGATCCTTGTTTCGAATTTTAGGAAGCCCATTTTGTCTGTTTTGAGCTTAAACTTTGAAACTCTCCAAAACTATCATGTTTTTAATGTTCTTAATTCAATCACATGGTTTGCTACTCAAATCAGTTTTTTGGTGTTTATATTTGTTATTGAAAGTTAGTTTAAGTGTTCATGAATATCTTTGATCAATTTCGTGCATTATTAACTTTTTATATTCATAGATTAAGGGTCATTCAATTTCAAAAATCATATCTATCTAGGTTTTAGTGCTCTTACATTAGTTCATATGTTTAAGTGGCTAAATTCGAATTAATTTCTTCTGAATTGCTGTATCTTGATTTTTTACATCATTAGGAGTTTCATTGACTATTAAGAGAATTTTGGAGCATAATTTGAGTGATTATAAGCAATTGCATTGATATATCTATAAGTTGTCCAGATTTGGTATTTTGTTTTGGTTCTCCAATTTCCATCATATATTCAAGTGTTTTGTGATCACAATCTTCCATATAAAATTTGTTTAAGCATTCAAGTCCATCTTAATTGAATTATATCATTTATTGAATGCATAGAGCCCTTAGTTTAATTATGCTTTAAGTGAAACTTCTTAGATGTTTTTGGTTACTTGTAAAGTGGAGTTATTGAAGTTGTTGAGGTGTTTGGATGATTATTGTTATTAAAGTCTCCTCTTTGCCATATAAAGATTGTCAAAAGGTTACTCTTCACCTTCAACAAGAAAGATTGTATCTTGTAAGGTTTACTCTTCACTCTATAAGAAGATTGTACTTATTCTGATTAATTAGTTAAATTTCCAACAAGTATTTAGAGAATGGATTAGGCAATTGTAAGGGATTACTGAACCACTATAAGTTCTGGTGTTCCATCTTTCCCTTATCTCCTTATTTATTGCTTAATTGTTTGATTTGTCTATTAGTTTAATTATTATCTTTCGGCGTTAGCAATTTCATATCATTCTAGGTTAAATCTTAGTTCAGTGATTGCATTTAGTTTAACTTGTTTTAGATGGATAATTTAATTTTTTGAAAAAGTTTAAATCATTCAATTCACCCCCTCTTGAGTGCCTTTAGGGTTTACAATTTAAATATATAGCTTTTATGAAGATTATCTTAGAATTGAGGCATAATTGCATGTAATTTGGATGCATATTTTGTTAATTGTTGCATAATATACTATTGATGTGATTTTTAATGATTGTTTATGTTTTGAAGTATTTATATGTTTAGTAGGACTTTGGTGAGTTTTTAATGAACTTTTGAATTTAGAAGAGATATAGAATCAATTCAAGGAGTTAGAGCATCAAGTTATGAGGTTCCATACCAATTTTCAAAGCCAAAGAAGAAGCGACAAAGATTTTATAGCAAAAATAACAGGAATTGTTCAAAGCTAGAAAACTAACTGGAGGGCATAGGTCGTGTCCCAAGCCATGTATATTGACCAGATAAGGACAAGGGTTGGACGCCTAATCAAGCTCCACATAGTTTTTAACTTAATTTTACATCTTTTAAGGGATTATTTTGCTTTTGGATGCCTCCAAGTAGCTGCTAAAGGTGAAAACACAAGTCCTAAGACATCTTGACATGTTTTGGCATATGATTAAAAGATGAGTTAGATTAAAAAAACACATCAATTCAAGGCTACGTTTGGATTTCATAGCAAATATCATTAAGGAGTTAAGGAATATAAGATTTACAATATGAGCTTTTCTATTTCCCTTCTTTTTATAATTATTATTGTGACTTTAAAGATGTTTTAGAACTAATTTTCTGATAAGATTTAGGTTTCTATGAACTATAGGATATAATATTTCATTACTTTCTTGATTTAACATTGAATTTCTAGAATTGTATTAGATTTATTTATGAAGTTAATGACTTTGATTATTGATTGTCATGAGAGCATAAACTTCAATTCTAATGGTATGATTGCATATATTTAGATTGAGAAATAGAATGTATAGTTTTATCAATCCATAAATAATGCATCTTGCATAGAGACCTAGAGATAGGCTTACATAACATGTCCGAATTATGTGTGAACGTAATCAACACAGGTTCTATAGAATAGATTAATGCTTTAAATTGATTTGGTCAAATAAAGAGAACTTTTGCTTAACGTATCAAATTGAATAGAATTACAAAATGATAGCACCCTAATATACATATTTTAGGAACATAATGATGATCTTAGGTTTAAGAGGAAATTCCATATGATATGGGTGCACATTTGGCTTATCAATGTATAATATGTTGCTTATGTGCTTCTTAATGATTGTTTTTTTTATAGGAATTTGGTTATCATTTTAATGAACTTTTGAAATTATAAAAGATGTGGGATCAATTTAAGAAGTTAGAGCATCAAGTTAGGATGGTTAACATCAAATTTCAAGGTCATATGAAAAGCCATAAAGAATGTATAAAAAGAAGAGAAAAAGAAGCATAAATAGTCACTAGCTTTAGTGAGATATTATATGTATTTATAGAGTTTAAATATACATATTTTAGGTCAGGCCTAAATTCAGACCAGACTCTTCTTTGTTTGAGCTACTCCTACGCATGCAAACTAGAAAATCTCAATTTTCGTGGGATGGTTAGATAAGTATGTAGAGATCTTCGTGGAACCTAGGACGGAGTCTCAATCAATCTTTTCAAGGATTCCTTATCATATACACACAGAGATCTTTCTGTTGAACAATAAGAGGGCTCTTCCTTTTTCAGACTTTTAAAGGTTAGGTTACTACCTGCCTTAGATTTATTTATGAAGTTAATGACATTAGTTTTTAATGTAATGAGAATGTAAACTTCAATTCTAATGGCGTGAGCGCATATGCTTAGATTGAGAAATCGAATGTATGAATAAGATCAATCCATAAATAATGCATCTTGTATGAAGATTTAGAGATAAGCTTATGTAAGATGTCTAGATTAGGTGTGAACTGGGTTGAAACCATAGGTTCCATAATACAAATTAATGCATTTAGTTAATAGGTTGAGATAGAGAGAACTTTTGCTTAATTTATCAAATTGAATAGAATTGCATAACTTGATAGAGTGTGTGATTTACCTTAGGGAACCTAAAGTTTAATAAAATCTAGAAAACATGATTAATTAAGGTTGAATGATTAATATACATGCATCTTAGGAGGATTAGCTATCTAGATCCTAGCTTCAGTATTGCTTGTCAATTCTAGTGAGTTTGTACGTGGGATTTTCTTTACTTATTTTGTTTTTTTATTAATAGTCAATCATTGACTAAGTTAGATAGCATTGATAGGAATTCTTTAGTAATCATATTTCTTGTGGATTTGACACTTGGACTCACATTAGCTATATTGCATAGCGATATGTGTACTTACCTTATTGTGTGTGAGTTTTAATTATTTTTTATTATTTGGTATTTTATTTAAAACTTAGGCATGCTTAGCATGCATCACATAACTTAAAAGAGAGCGTAACTTACCATAGGGAATCTACAATCTAAAGAAATATAGAAAACATGTTGAATCAAGGTTGAACGATGAATACATATACATCCTAGAAGGATTAACTCCTTAGATCCTAACTTCATTATTGTTTATTAATTTATGTGAAATTTTCTTAGAGTTTCTTTTAATTATTTTGTTTAATTTATTCAAATTATCAATCAATCACCTCTTGAATAGGATAGATAATAGAGTTAGTAATTCACTAATGGTGCAGTTCTCGTGGATTCATAACTTGGACTCACAACAGCTTTGCTACATACTGATAGATGCACTTACCTTATTGCATAGATCGGTATTGTATAGTTGAGATCCTTGATTTTTATTTTGTTTAAAGCTTAGGCACACTTAGCACACATTAGTAGATCACAAAAAGGCACAATTTTTATTGAAATTAATAATCTTAAAATGAAGCATTTAGGTCTTATATAATGTAATATGGTCCTATAAATTTCCTTGCATGCACGTACATGAATCTAGAAACATGTTTCATTCTTACTTTAGGCATCATTATCATCAAAGCATAATATAAAATAATAGAAGACCTAAAAAAGCATATAAGAACAACAATTTAAGAACACATTTTCATTCATATATTACTTCTATGGATTGTTATTTTTATGGATGCTTTAGGAATGTAGAAAAGTTATGTTGATACAAACAAATTTGGTTATATAAATCATAAAGAGATTAGAATGATATAAAGGTATATGATAATTTTATTTTTGTATGTGTTTTTCTAAGTGTTTTGCATGTGTTTATTGCATATTAGGTTGTTATTATTGTGT